>JAANDH010001539.1:0-44991 GCA_011799765.1 Nymphaea thermarum
AACGATGGACGAACACAGATTTAACGTGGAAAACCCCTCAACTAGAGGGAAAAAACCACGGGTGATGAGGACTGGTGCCCACTAGCAACCAGACCCTCTCTCTCTTAGAGATTTCATTCACACCAAAAAATTAGGGTTACAAAGACTTAAGTAAGGCCCAACGAGGGCTACAATCTGGATCGGGTCCATACCCAGACCCAGTCCCAAGACCCATACTTATATGCTTCAACACTCCCGAAGGACCCCAAACATCAGAGTGAACCAAAGCAAACGGACGGCTGGTTTTATTGAATGAAATAGGGTACGTGGCCCTAACATGCTTAGACAACTGACACACTTCACAGGCGAAGGTGTCCAAAGAAACAGACTGAAACATCCTAGGAAACAACTGTTTAATGAATGGAAAAGGGAGATGACCAAGTCTCTCGTGCCAACGCATAATCAAGGATCTGTCCTCCACGCCAGATAACTTCCCACTGGTGGGAGAAATCAAAGCAGAAGCAACCTGAACTGGCATTCTGTAAAGGCCATCAATAGCCGAACCAATCCCAATCTTCTGCCCCGTCCCCAAGTCCTGTAGAAAACAACGATCAGCAGAGAATATTAGATTGCAATTTAGCTCTTTAGTGATACTGCTGACGGATAGTAAATTTACAAGAATGTTGGGCACATGCAACGCATTATGAAGACAATATTTATTCAGTAAAGATAAACTTCCTTTTCCAGCCACAGAAATAGACGAACCATCTGCCATGGAGACATGCTGCTGCCCAGAGGTCAACTTGTAGTCTTGAAACAATTTTGGGTCCCTGGTCATATGATGAGTAGCCCCACTGTCAACAATCCAGTTATCAAGAGAGGGATTACCTTTATCACCCGTAGCAACAAGAGCCTGAGCTAACTTAGCTCCATCTGAGGTAGATGAATCCTCTGGGGTAGTAGAAAGACGACCAATATAAGCTTGTAGTTCCTTGATTTGATCCTGAGAGAGCCTCGACTTATCACCACTTGACGATCCACCTTGATTTGATTCCTGCACAAGAGGGCCACGCCGACTAGAAGGAGGGCGTCCACGAACAAGCCTCTTCTCGGGATGAAGATCCCAACAAAATTCAACAGAGTGTCCAGGCTTGCTACAATGAGTACATCGCCTAGCAGGGCGCTGGCCGGGCACGGAAGAGCGGCTAACAAAGGCCGAGGGACCACTCCCACGGCTGGGATCAATCTGCATAACTTGGCGCCTTTGTTCTTCGGATTCCACACGTGCATAAACATCTTCAATTCCTGGAATTTCATCACAGTTAAGAATTTGACTCTGAATGGATTCAAATTCATCACGCAAGCCTCCAAGGAAAAGGAAGGTACGGTCCATCCATTCCATTTCCCAGTGTCGGGCATGATCAGAACCACAGTCCCAGTTATCTTCCACATGGTAATTAAGTTTCTCCCACTTAGTCTTCAGGGCTGCATAGTAGGAGGCAACGGACAGGTCACCGTGTTTCAGGGCATATATACTGCGTTTAATCTGGTACGTACGCAAAACCCGTTTCTTGCGACCATACATCATCGCAAGAACATTCCACATCTCAAACGAAGTAGGCTTTCGTAAAATAAGAGGCTGAATATCAGCGGACACCGAGCTGATAATCCACACTTTCACCTGACTGTCCTCCAACGCCCAGTTCGCCCATTGAGGGTCGGTTTTGCTGGGCGCAGGCTTATCGCCGGTGATATATGGGAGACGACCACGGCTCGTTATCCCAATCTCCAGGGCAGCGGACCAGGAGAGATAGTTGTCTTTAGTCAGACGAATAGGCGTGACCTGGACCGACACGTTTTCGCTCTTGGGAGCGATGCCCGCGTCAAGAGCCATATAAGTTTTAGGTGCGATCTCTTCCGCCATTACAAGAACCAAGACAGATGCACCATAGGGCAGCAACAAGAAGACAGGGCAGCGGACGGCGTGAAAAGGGCAACGGCGCTGATAGGGAGGCGGCGGCACTGAAAGGGAAGAAGGCGTAGATCGAACGACGGCGGCGGCGCTTATCGGGCGACGGCGCTGATCGGGCGACGACGACGACGCTGATCGGGCGACAGCGGCGGCGCAGAAAGGGGCAGCGACGGCGGCGGTGCAGACGCTCTCTATAGAGGTGGCGCAGAAACTCCAACGGCAACGGCAAACGAACGATCTCACCTTCGTGGTGGCTCTAATACCATGTAGAAACAAGCAACACACGAAGGGAGAAGAAGGAACACACGATATACGTGGAAAACCTCGGAAAGAGGTGAAAAACCACGGGGAAGCTCTAACCTAGGGGCAAACCGCAACCCTAGGAGAGAGAAAATCAATTTCACTTAATCTCAACAATTACACTTAAGTGATAATATAAAGGGGAAAGAAGAGATGCCACCTAGGGTACCGAGCCAGTCTCGGTACCCGCGCCCCATGGGACCGGGTCCAGATATGGACCCGGGTCCCTATTACAACATATCGTCTAACAACTAGGATGGACATGTTAAGACTGAACTTATGAAGGATAAGAGAACAGACCCAACTATGTCAAAGAGAGAACCTGTTCCGAGCAAAATTCTCCACCCCCTTCCCCTCCCCAAGAGAAATAAAAGAAAAGAAGAAAATCTTATTCATTTATGAAAACTTCAAAAGCCACTGACAAAGATACTATGGGACATTCCAAGAGGTAGAGCAAAAAAGACCACAGGTGGCATTTAGAATATAACATTAATAAGGCCTCAATTGGACACTAAGACCAACATAAGCAAGAACTAGAGAATGCAAAACATACAAGAAGCAAAGCCAGAAATTGGAGAGGGAAAATTGTCTATTAACATTTGCCATGAAACTTGGAAAAATGGTCTGCAGTGAGAACTAAATTCGAAGCCGATAGTGGGCAGTGAAATTTTAGAAGAAAAAAGTGGATTGCCTGGTATCTACGGACATACCGCAATAATCAACATAAGTTGTCCATGAAAGATGGTAAAGATATGCACGAATGGTACCATGAACAATTGGTAGTGCTTGAGATTAGAATTCCAACGATAAATCTTATCCTTTTAATATTCAATATCAGCTTTTTTCAGTTCCAACTAGAAAAAAAGTGATTGCAAACAGGAAAAATATTGTTGCTAGAGGCATTGCCACAGAAGTAGCACTATTATAAAAAAATTACCAGATCAAGGTGGATAAATCTTTCCTAAGCCGCATCTGTGTAGTTAAAAAGTTGAAGGCGACAGGAAAATTTACTATCCAACCTTTATGGACATTGTTGAACTGGAAAGCATCATGTCATCATCAGCATGGAGGAAATAGAAATTGTATAACTAAATTACCTGAATGAGTTGAAGAACTTGCAATCCAGCTTCTTCACCAATCAACTTAAGGGCTACATCTCTAACACCATTCTCTAACATTTCATAGCAGTATCTTGATACCCCTCCACATTGGATGGTAACCCTTATAGGTTCAACTTCAGGATATCCACGAGGCATGTAAAACCTTGCACTAATGTGACTCCCACCAATTTTGATTGCTAGTAAATGGATTGTGAATGAGATGTAAAGTTCATCAAGAATTGAGTCTGCGACCTACAGAAAGTATAAAATGCAACAGCATGGAAAGAAATGAGAACTGCAAGACATTTTAGAAAAGAAAAGTTTATGGAAAATGTCTATCAAGTATCAATATGATACTGGCCAATATAATGCCATCAGCTTCAAGCATCACCATATTTAGGAACTGCTACCCTATACAAGTTCCACTTATATATTTATGCATTTTTAAAGTAATCATTCTCCAACACCATCATACCTCCCGTTTTATATGCAAAATGCATGTACAGGATCTCACTTTCATATCACCCTTAACAATTGACCTGAGGTTAGTTTAGTAATTCAACCTTTAATTCACATAGGCTTGCTAGAGGTTCAGTTAGTGTGTTCTCTTATTTTCCTTCTTGTTTGTATGTGAGCTCTGTTTCTACATGATGCTGACACAAATGTTAAATGGAAATGTCCTCATATTCTATGCTACAGTAATAGAAACAAAAAATGAAACTGTTAAACATACCGATTCTGCATGGTTCTTAAGAATTTCATCAACCCCTTCATCAAATTCAAATTCCCCATCTGCTCCATATATTGACTTCAGAGCTTCCACCTCAAGAAGGAGATATGCCATTAGGAGTCCACATTTTAAATGAAAAGGAATACATATAACTACTACGTGTATAGCTCCAGCTCTACGACAAGTATCCACTTTCATATAGGCAAGTTTAAGATTCCCCGAGCAATCAAGGGATCATGTTATTTAATTTGTTCCATTTGCTACAAATAACTATGCTATAAGAAGTAAACTACCAATATCAACAGCAGCACTACACAGAGAACAGAGAAAAGAACTAATGGTACTTCTAAAACTAACTTTGTAATATGTTCTGTCTGCCACATCCCTTGTTCCACCTGCACATCATATTGTCCCATCGATAATGTGCTACAAATAGTTTTCCATGTAAGAAGAAGCCACTCATCAATAGCAGTTTTACATAGAGTGCTGAGAAAGAAACTAAAAGTGCTCCTAACATAGCAGTAATTTCTGCATCCACCCACTTTTCCTCCTACATAAAACCCATTGATCTCATAATCTGTAATTTATATAGTGTAAAGAAAATTAGGAGCCACTATATGCAAAGATGAAATCGTGGCCAAATTTTGTACACACACCCAGGTATTGAACTTCTTATACTCTAGTCTTCATCAGGCTGGGCCAATGCTTTATGCCAGAAGCTTCAGCAACTTACTGACCATTGCAGATCCTGTGGTATGATCAGACAATCTACATAAAGGTCATTGCAGTCAATTTGCTCACAGTATATGCACTTACCCTCCCTGACAAACAAGCCTCTCTAAATGTGTACGTTTGGTGGGGAAGGCCACGCGGTATTCAGTTGCCAAGCTTATCATAGATTTTCAACCCTTTGTTTTGCTCTCAGGCAAAGTAACTTTGCGATTACCATCCTCAAATGAAAAAAATGTTTTTTTATCTTTCATGTATGCAGTTGAAATGAGTAGATTCTCTGTTTCCTGTGGACTGCAATCTTCTCATTGCCCTATCTGCAGTTCACTATGACTAGAGTTTCTAGCATCTTTCCATGTGATGATGTGTGTGTGTCATTTATTCAACTTGAGTTAATCTCCAAAATGCTACAAGAAATTGGTTGAAAGGTTTTGACAGGCAGCAACTCACTGCAGAACAATAGGCTGTACAACATTGAACCATGACCTGGCAATCGCTGTCTAATGACCTAATCAAGCACATTCATGAATTACTTCCCCACAGTCAACTTGCATCACAAATACGGTGCTTGTCCATGGGAGACTCAAAATTATCTATGTAATGGCAGCAACAAATGTGTAACTGTGCCATGCGGATCACGCTTATCTAAGGAACATACAAGGCCAATCAAAAGCATTTCCCAGGCAAGAGGATATAAACAAATCAACAAAATTGCAGGTATGGACTAGGAGGGCGAGTAAAATGGAAAAATGACAGCAGAAGTATCGCTTAGAAACAAAATAATTCTTTAATGAATACACCATAAACCTGAGGTGAATGGTGATAATTTTCATAAACTGATTCTTGGCAATAGCGTATTAAACAAAATTAAATATCCGTGCACTTCTAGTCATCTACGTATGACTCACGATTTGGTTTTCAGATGCCATGCCTAACACAAATTCAACCTATGGAACAACCCTTCAGCAAAGCCAGATCAAACTGAAATCACAAGATCTTCGCCTTCCAGATGGAAAAAGAAATCACTAAACTTGTGCATGGTGAATAGTGCATGTAGAAGATAAATATGTTTTTCGTGAACTGTGAAATCATTGGTGTGTGGTTTCGATTGAACAAGACAGCCCCATCCAAACAATTACATGCAAGACTTCATCAAGCATATTACACTTCTTGCTCATGCAAGAAATTTAAGCCATCGCCACAAAATGGTAACCTTTTTTCATTTGTTTTGCTATTGTTCTAATTGAAGCAACCCCCGCTGCCACCAACTTCGTCCTGCTCCACTGCATTGCCAAGACACCATTCAGTCTCAGACAATTGAAAGCTGGTCATGCTTCTCCATATCATAACAGAGTATATTGTAAAATCAGGAACCAATTTGCACCATCACAGCCTTGAACAAACTATGCGTATTTCTCAAAGGTTTCAGAAATTCTAGGATGATTGGTTCGATTGGCTCTCTCAAAGTAATCTAAAAACTTTCAAAACAACAACTCGACGACAAAGGCAAAGATTCCAAACACAATCATCAATCATCATAGTTAGTGGTGGTGACACAAATTTGGTCTGAAACAACCGAACAGTAAAAAACATCTTCCTTTTATGTGGTTGTCCTCCCATTTATGTTCGTTCTCGAACTAGCAATTTACTAGAGCAGAGAGTTACCTCAGCAAGTTGCCGACCCAGGTTACGCTTCCACGAGGGTTGTCGGGTTTCGTCGCCTTGGCTCGTGATCTCGGGCCGTGATGCATCCATTTTCTGGTTCGTTTTCTCTTGAAGGAGGGCGAAAAGGCGCATTTCTAATGCTACGACAAAGAAGTTGTTTACTTTATCCGCAGTCAAATGCTCTACTCTACCACTGAGCTATGGACCCTGTGTTTGTAAAAAAGTTGTTCGCTTTAAAAAATTGGTATCACATAGGCAAAGTGTGGATATTTTATGATAAACATTTTTAGTTGAATAAATAAATAATTGAAATTTGCCTGGCCACAGTTTTTAATTTATTTTCCGTTGTGAAAAAAATGGTTGCAAAAGATGCATTAGCTATGTTTTTTGTTTAGTTACGATTTTAAAATTCATTTAGCAATTATTTTTGTTGGCCTTACCAAAATTAAATTGCTTCACAGGTAGTAGTTTTTTCTTTTGTTTTTTACTAAAACCATCTTAAAAGTAGTGGAAGCAATGTCCTCAAAAAAAAATTGCTTCTAATGTGGAGAAATTTTTTTTTTGGAGAGGCGGTATTACGGACCTTCGTACATGGCAGCCAACTGCGGCGGCAGGTGTGGCCGGGCTGGCCGAACAGCGTCTGCCAGGCTCGCGGCCGGCACAGTAGAAGGCGAAAAAGGACTTAGGGAGGTTAGCGATGGTCATGGAGTAGATGCAGTGGGCGGAGCATCAATGGGCAAGTGCGGGCAGCAAGCAGAAGAACTTGAAGGTGGACACGGTGCAGGGACAAGACCTAGAACCGGCAAAGGTGAGATTGAACCCAGTGTCGAGTCCAAACCCAGGTCATGCGAGATAGCCTAGGATCGAACCTAGGCAAGTTACCAGGCTAAGCCCTCACCGGTGAAGCCGATCCACATAAACACCTAGTCTGGGCGGCACCCAGACAAGTCTCCACTCGAGCTCACAAGGCTCGAGTCGTTCATGAACTTTGAGACGTCTCCTCTCACTTTGCTTATGTTGATTTGCTTTTGTTTTTAGTGTGGCATTTCGGTTGAGACTCTACGTATATAAGTTATTGTTTAAGTTGTAAGAGGAATGCTTATGGAATAATATGATGTTTTGAGTTGGTCTCATCTCTCTCCGTTTCTTCCTCTCGCCCCTCACCAGCGGTGACCGGAATTCTCCGTGAAAACCAGCGGCCTCCTTGCTTTCTTCTCTCTTCTCCTTGCCTAAACTCCCTTCCTTCCATGACCGATTGAAACAAAGTTTGAAGACTGCGTGAAAGAGGTTTCATTGGCTTCATCCTACGAACTTTCCCCGACCAGCATGTTTCCTTCGTCACCATGCAATCTCCCTCAACCCCAGAGGAAGATTAGAGGCCGGTAAGAGCTCGGGAAGGCTGTGCAGGATTAGGTTCACCCGAGGCTCTGGTGGATCTTTCCTTGGCAGCAATGACGTCCAGTGCGCTAGAGAATTTGGTTGCATCGGCAAATCTCCTCGGTACATCCGGCTCTAGGCAGGGTTCCGCAACACCCAGCTGAAACCAATCAAAGGTTCCTCCTCCTTTCTGCAAAAAAACTAGAGAAGAGGTGGAAAATTCGGCAATTTAGGCCACGGTCTTGGCTGTTTTCTCCTTGGCAGATCCGCGTGAGGGATCAGCAACAAGACCGCCACCCCATTCCAATCAAAACTCTGATTGTGGCGCCAAGTAATGGAGAACATTCCCAGCTAGCCGATCACAATCAAGCGACCAATTAACTCTCGGCTAGGCTGAACCAAACCGCGGAACCCGCAGAAGTTCGGGTCAAATCTGAAGCAATTGGTGGCCGATTTTCTCTCGTTGAAAAGCACGCTAGCATCGCCCATGGAAAAGCTATCTCCCGGCCGATTTTCAGCTCGATCAGACCAAAGACGGCTGAGATAGAGCTCACGACCGGAATTCACGTTGCGGACGTCGGGATTCCCACCGCTGTTACTTTTCCGACGAGTGCCCGATCAGTCCCTTGCACTTTCGTGCATTCCAGAATTGCCCATGGTTGATCAAATGCATAATTAAATGTTGGTTTAATTACGAAGGGCAAATTAGTCAATTTGGTGAGATATCGAGTTAAGGAGGAGACCCTCACCCCACCAGCGTTCCTTCCTTACTCCGCTCATTTAATTTACACCCTCCATCGTGCCAAGTGTCCATCAACCAAGGCCCCAAGGCCAGCTCGCCCCAAAACACTCACACCAAGGGATTTAATCCATCTCCCCGCCACTTACACCATCATTGGGCATTCAAGGTAAGTAACTCTTAACTTGCGCCAAGGTTCTCTCCCCCACCCGTTGGCCTCCTTCCCACCTTGTAACCGTCCCTAAAACCATCTTCACGAGCTAGAGCATTACTTCTCAGCTCGCCACCTAGCCTCTCATCGTTAACCCCTCATAATCCTACCCCACTCAATCATTAACCAGCTCCCTCGTGCCTAACTCCCTCTTCTATCACACAAGCCCTTTAGCGTCCTCCTTAGCCCTAACCGACCACCCTCATTAATGCCCACCTCACTTGAGCCATAACTCACCATCATTAGCTCGTACCAGCCATTACTCGTCCCCATCTTCCCCTTCCGCAGCCGTCTCTTGGCCTACTCCTAAACCTAACCGCGCTTAGCCTTAAAGCATCGCCTTGACTCAAGCCAATCACTCATCGAGCCTAGCCGCATCCGAACTGCGCCTACCTTTCGACCCCTTCTTATCGTGTGAACTCACTGAGAATAAGAAGGCCAGTAAGAGTATCCACCCATACTATAACCAATCTCCATCCTACATCACCCAAGCCGAACCCACTTCATTCCTCACCCGAGCTCGCTCATCACACACCCGAGCTCACTCGTTTCCCTTGGAGTCCCTTAGCTAGGTTATCTTTCTCCAAGGCCTATATCGAGGCTCGTGCAACCAACAAGGCATCTTCGCAATCAAGCTCCAGCCAGCATCCGGTGCACTCCACATGATCATCATCCACCTCGGTGCTTCCACCTGTTCGAGTTCACCAGTCCGCAAGTTGCTGCTCAAGATCAACCTCTAGGCGACGTATCATTAAGGCAGGCAACTTCTTCCAAGCGACCAACACTGTCGCATCTTGTAGCCAAAGACATCAACCAGCTCCGAAGGCGTTCTAGGCGACCTCGGCCAGGTGGGCCGAGCACTTCTGTTCATCTGTTGCTGAGATATCCGAGGGCAGCTCCTTGCTGCCGGGTTTCACTTGGATCCCTTGCTGTCTTGGCCGAACTCTCTTCGTTCGGTAATGCTCTAAAACTCCTATAGCTGTGAGGGATTGGGTGTTTCTTTGCTTTTCAAACCAAGCTTTTGCCTTAGCATTCGTCGGCAGTTTCTTTGAGGCTCACGGGCAAGTACACAGCTGTGGGATGGCTTGAAGGGCAGGGTGTGGTTTGGCTGAATCATAGGTTATGGTTTGTGCATGGTTTGTATGTGATTGTTGAGTGAGTTGAGAGTGTTCTCTTGTATCTCACGCTGTTGTAGGGCCTATAACCCATCATCTTTGTGGTAGGCAGTTAAACCGTGGAATTGGAAGCCTCACTTGTATCACTACCTAGGGTTAAAATTGCGTCGGGGTTGCTGTCCGGCCGGGTGTCTTCTTGTAACTTAACTTGTTTATATTTGGGAATACGGCAACCTCAAGAGATTATGGAGTAGGATCGACACTAGGGCAGCAGTTTGGCTGACGCCGGGTCTAGGTCTTAATAGTTGGCATTAGAACGAGCTTGAGGAGCAGCCGACAACAAATTTCAGATTTTGAGTTTCGGTTTGCAGCAGTAAAGTTCAGTCAGTGCAGTCACGGTTTTCAACAAATTTTAGGAGCTTGTTTAAGTTTCGATTTAGCAAATTTCTGTTGGTAGAAATCCAGTTTGCATTTTTTTTATCTTCAATTTTTCAGCAAATTTCGGTTGGTTTTTAGCAGTTTTCAGATAGAAGAGGTCTCAGTTTTGTTTGTTAGTTGCATCATTCTTAATATCGTGGAAGTTGGTATTGCAGCTTGTCGATTTCAGTGTTATATGGCTTCGGTTTCAGCATTTTAGCACTCGGGTGTAGCAGCTGATTTTCAGTTTGTCTTAGCAACAACTTACCAACAAATTAGCTGTTGATTGATATAGTTTTGCTGCAGCCCTGTGTGGAGTCTTAGTGTGTAACAGCATGGGCAAGAAGACCAAACACACCGTAGTCGATTTGCCCGAACAAGAGGCTGAAATGTCTAGCCATGAGGATCAACCGGAGGCTACATCGGCAAATATGGGATTCTTTAATCCTGAGCGTGTGACCACCCTTGAATCCCACGTCAATCAAATGCGCCATGAGCTCCATGAGTATAAGAAAGCCCTTAGTAAACTTGACGGTTTAGAGGAAATCAAACAAATGATGAGATCAATGTCCTTTAGCCAACAAGCCCTCAACCAAAGAATGGACCAGCTAAACCAGAGTACTCAAGGGCCACAACCAAGCCAAGACAAGGGTAAAGGAGTCATGGGTGGCAGCTCTAACCCGCCCTTGACCGGAGGCAATAATCAACAAGAACCCTTTATCCATATAGGGATGAGTCAGGCAAGAAGACAAGGGAATAGAGGACATCAACAAGGGCCAGAAGTTGAGTTCAGATTCAACACCAACAATCAGACAAAAGTTCCCCCGTTTGCCCATTTCAACAAAAATCGTAGTTGGGATGGAAGAGTTGAAGATGATGATGAACCCCACATGTGGGAGCCATTCAAGGGAAGACATGGCAGACCACAAACTGGCAATAGAGCTCCATTTGTGAAAATAGAATTTTTCAAGTTTACGGGAAAAGACGCCAAGGATTGGATATTCAAGGTAGAAGAATATTTCGCATGCCAAAACATTCTCAAAGATGAATGGTCACTCTATTAGTCTTGAATTTTGAAGGAGAAGTCATGAGATGGTACCCGTGGTTTAAGCGTCACAGCCAGTTATTAACTGGGAGAACTTCAGTGAAGCACTCAAATATGCTTTGGAGAATCATCCTACACCGATTTTGACATAGAGCTCAAGGACTTGATGCAAACTTCACCATCCATGAGTATCAAAGTAAGTTCGAGAGTCTCTCATCCATGGTTGACTGTACAACTAAATCCTTAATAGGCGCCTTCATCGGAGGCCTAAAAGAGGAAGTGAAGATAGACGTGCAAACCCGAAAATATACAGATCTAGTTGAATGTTTTGCTATGGCCCGAGCAGTGGAAGAAAGAAATCGAAGCAAGAACGCTTTGAGAAAATCCTACAAAGGCAATGACACAAGCAGACACAAAGTAATGCCTACAAAGACTCCACCCTTCAAGAACAAGAAAGAGGAGCCCAAAACCACTTACCGAGACCGAGTGCCTACAACTTTCATTTGTAGGCAAGAACATGAGCAAATGATAAAAAATAATCTATGCTTCAATTGCAAAGAGTCGTGGCACCGTGGCCTAAGTGCAAGAATTTTCAAGTGTTTGAAGTCCTCGATGACAATGATGAAGACGAAGAATAGCGTGATCAAGACACGGCCCAACCAAATGCAAATGAGGCCAAAACAGAGCCACAACCATCCGATGTAATAGGAGGAACATGCCACGCCCTAGCAGATCCCAAGCACCCAAACACTATGCAAGTAGTGGGCAAGATCGGAGAGCACAGAGTTTTGGTGCTTGTGGACTCAGGCGCCACTCATAATTTCATGAGTGAGGAAGCTGCCCAAGCCGTGGGGTGTTGATTAGAAGAACAACAACCATTAACAATTATGGTTGGTGACAAATCCAAACTATTGTGCACACACAAGTGCAGAGGTGTCAAACTATGCATGAAGACATTACTATTCACCGTAGACTTGTTAGTACTCTCCATTGGCGGTGTGGAGTACTTGGTGTACAATGGTTGGAAACCTTGGGAGTCATCCCATGGGACTTTAAAAACATGAGTATGAGCTTTGCCAAGGAGGGAGGTGACCAATCTATCACCCTAACCCAGTGAATTAAGTGTGGAACCAAAGGCAACACTTAAAGCTATAGTGGCACAACAACCGGCGTTCTAGGTCATTGCAATGGCCACAGGTATACCAGGAAGAGAGAAAGAAGAAGAACAAGTGCCAGCCGAAATTCATCATGTACTTGAGAGGTTTAGCGACCGGTTTGAGGAACCCAAAGTTCTGCCTCCAGGACGAGTATATGATCACCGAATTACTATGGCCCAAGGGGCTGAACCCATAAACATGCGCCCCTATAGGTACAGGCATGATCAAAAGGCTGAAATCAAAAGATTGGCGAAGAAATGTTAGATGGTGGTATAATTTGCCCCAGCTGCAACCCGTTATCCTCCCCAGTCTTACTAGTAAAGAAAAAAGACAATATTTGGTGCTTCTTCGTTGATTATAGAGCGCTAAATGAGGCCACCGTGAAGAAACCGGCACCCAATACCAGTCATTGATGAGCTTTTAGATGAGTTGACAAGTGCCTCCGTGTTTTCAAAGATAGATTTATGGGCAGGCTATCACCAATCAGAATGCATGAAGACGATATTGCCAAAACCGCATTCCAAACTTATGATGGACACTATGAGTTCATGGTTATGCCCTTTTGTCTAATCAATGCATCGACTACCTTCCAATGGTGCATGAACGATGTCTTCAGGCGCTATCTACACAATTTCATCTTGGTTTTCTTCGATGATATCCTCATTTACAGTCGGTCCATTGAGCAACACGCGACACATCTCACCACAGCCTTACAAATCTTAAGGGAGAATCGTCTATATGCAAAAAGATCCAAATGCAGTTTTGGTCAGTCCTCAATTGGATATTTGGGACACATTGTGTCCAAGGAAGGGGTGAAGGCTGACCTCGAAAAGCTAAATGCAATGGAAAAATGGCCATTGCCAAAAGACTTGAAGACTTTGCATGGATTTTTAGGGTTAACAGGGTATTACAGAAAATTTATTCAGGGCTACGAACTCATAGCCACCCCTTTAACCCAGATGACGAAAAAAGGTGCATTCATATGGTCTGAAAAGGCTAGAGCGGAATTTGATAGTCTAAAGTCGGCACTCATGTCAACATTGCTCCTTACTTTACCCAACTTTAGCAAAACTTTTACCATTGAGATGGATGCATACGATTTTGGTGTGGGAGCAGTCCTTAACCAAGATGGCCATCCCATGGCGTATATGTTGAAGTCCCTCACCAGTCAGGCCAACCCACTATCTACATACGAGAAGAAGCTCCTAGCCATAGTCCTTGCAATAGCTACCAACTCCTTACCGCATATTAAACATCAACAAGTTTAGAGGAACGACAAATTAAGCCAAGAAGTATTGGTAAAATGGGAAGGGCTAGATAGTGGAACATTGTGGGAGGAATACGAGTAGATCGTCTATAGATTTCCTACGACACAAGCTTGGGGACAAGCCCAATTTAAGGAGGGAGGATCTGTTATGGACCATCCTACAGGGCAGCCAAGTACAGCAGCAGGTGTGGCCGGGCTGGCCGAACAGCGTTGGCCATGCTTGTGGCTGGCACAACAAGGCGAAGAAGGACCTAGGTTTGGCCCTAGGCTACCTCGTTTGACCTGAGTTTGGACTCGACACTAGGTTCAATCTCACCTCTACCGGTTCTAGGTCCAGTCCGCCGTGTCCGCCTTTAAGTTCTTCTGCTTGCTGCCTACACGTTGTGGTTGATGCTCCGCTCCGCCCACTGCATCTACTCCAAGTCTGTCTTTCATGAACTTTGAGACGTCTCGTCTAAAGAACCAAAACTATGAAAAACTATATAAGTTCTTGTTTAAGTTGTAAGAGGAATGCTTATGGAATAATATGATGTTTTGAGTTGGTCTCATCTCTCTCCTCTTCTTCCTCTCGCCCTCTCACCGCCGGTGATCGGAATTCTCCATGGAAACCAATGGCCTCCTTGCTTTCTTCTCTCTTCTCCTCACCTAAACTCCCTTCCTTCCACAACTGATTGGAACAAAGTTTGAAGACGGCGTGAAAGAGGATACATGCAACCTCTTCATCGGCTTCATCCTACGAACTTTCTCCGACCAGCACGTTTCCTTCATCATGGTGCAATCTCCCTCAACCCCAGAGGAAGATTAGAGGCCGGTTGAAGAGCTCGGAAAGGCTGTGCGGGATTAGGTTCACCTGTGGCTCTGGTGGATCTTTCCTTGGCAGCAACGACATCCGGTGCGGTAGAGAATTTGGTTGTATCGGCAAATCTCCTCGGTACAACAGGCTCTAGGCAGGGTTCCGCAAGCCCCAGCTGAAACCAATGAATGTCCTCCTCCTTTTTGCAAAAAAACCACAGAAGAGGTGGAAAATTCTGTGGTATAGGCCACAACCTTGGCTGTTTTCTCTAGGGGAGGATGAATTTGGAGGATGCACCAGTAGACGGCCGGTAGGACTCACCGAATTCCTTAGCAGATCCGCGTGAGGGATCAGCAACAAGAGTGCCACCCCATTCCAGTCAAAACTCTGATTGTGGGGCCAAGTAGTGGAGAACATTCCTAGCTAACCGATCACACAAGCGACCAATTAACTCTCGGCTAGGCAGAACCAAACGTAGGAATCAGCAAAAGTTCGGGTCAAATCTGTAGCAATTGGTGGCCGATTTCCTCCAACTGAAAAGCACGCTAGCATCGCCCAGGGAAGAGCTATCTCCGCGCCAATTTTCAGCTCGATCGGACCTAAGACGGCTGAGATAAAGCTCACAACCAGAATTCACCTTGCGGGTGCCGAGATTCCTACTGCTGCTACTTTTCCGGCGAATGTCCGATCAGTCCCCTGAAATTTTACGCATTCCAGAATTGCCCATGGTCGATCAAATGCGTAATTAAATGTTGATTTAATTACGAATGGTAAATTAGTAAATTTGGTGAGATATCAACTTAAGGAGGAGACTCTCAACCCACCGGCGTTACTTCGTTACTCCCCTCATCGCATTCCAATCATTAAAAGCGGGAGTTTCAAGTGGCCAAGCTCATTTAATCTCCACCTGTCATCGTGCCAATCGTCCAACATCCAAGGCCCCAAGGCCAGCTCCCCACAAAACGCTTGCACCAAGGGATTTAATCCCTCTCCCTGCCACTTACAAGCTCCATCATTGCTCATTCAAGGTAAGTAACTCCTAACTTGAACCAAGGTCCTCTCCTCCACCCGTTGGCCTCCTTCCCACCTTGTAACCGTCCTTAAAGCCATCCCCACGAACTAGAACATTACTTCTCAGCTTGCCACTTAGCCTCTCATCATTAACCCCTCATAATCCTACCCCACTCAATCATTAACCAGCTCCCTCGTGCCTAACTCCCTCTTCTATCGCACGAGCCCTTTAGCTTCCTTCTAATCCCTAACTGACCACCCTCATTAGTGCCCACCTCACTCGAGCCATAACTCACCATCATTAGCTCATCCCAGACATTACTCGTCCACATCCTCCACTTCCACAGCCATCTCTTCACCTACTCCTAAACCTAACTGCCCTTAGGCTTAACGCTTCGCCTTAACTCAAGCCAATCACTCACTGAGCCTAGACGCATCCTTACCGCACCTACCACTCGACCCTTTCTTACAGTGTGAACTCATCGAGAATAAGAAGGCCAGTAAGAGGGTGCACTCGTACTATAACCAATCTCCATCCTACACTACCCAAGCCAAACCCACTTCATTCCTCATCCTAGCTTGCTCATCACACACTTGAGCTCACTCGTTTCCCTTGGAGTCCCTTAGCTAGGTTATCTTCCTCCAAGGCCTATTTCGAGGATCGTGCAACCAACAAAGCATCTTCGCAATCAAGCTCCAGCCATTGTCCAGTGCACTGCATGTGATCATCATCCACCTCGGCGCTTCCACCTGCTCGAATTCACCAGTCCGCAAGTTGCTGCTCAAGATCAACCTCTAGTCGATGTATCATTAAGGCAGGAAACTTCTTCCAAGTGACCAGCACTGTCGCATCTTGTATCCAAAGACATCAACCAGCTCCGGAGGCATTCCAAGCGACCTCGGCCAGGCGGGCCGAGCACTTCTCTTCATCCGTTCTGAGATATTTGAGGGCAGCTCCTTGCTGCCGGGTTTCACTTGGATCCCTTGTGTCTTGGCCAAACTCTCTTTGGCTGGTAATGCTCTAAAACGCCTATAGTTGTGAGGGATTGGGTGTTTCTTTGCTTTTCAAACCAGGCTTTTGCCTTAGCATTCATCGGCAGTTCCTCCAAGGCTCACGGCTGCGGGATCGCTTGACAACCTAAGGTCTGGTTTGGCCGAATCCTAGGTTATGGTTTGTGCATGGTTTGTATGTGATTGTTGAGTGAGTTGTCGCACACGGTTGTAAAGCCTGTAACCGCTCATCTTTGTAGTAGGCAGTTAAACCGTGGGATTGGGAAGCCTCACTTGTATTGCTACCTATGGTTGAAATTGTGATGGGGTTGCTGTCTGGCCGTGTGTTTTCTTGTAATCGTAACTTGTTTATGTTTGGGCATACGACTACCTCAAGAGATTCTGGAGTAGGATCGACACTAGGGTAGCGGTTTTGCCGACGCCGAGTTTAGGTCCTAACAGGTGGTCACCTCTCTCGTGGATGTTAGAGATAACCCTATGCAGCCCGCCAACTAATGGCGCTACAAGACTAGGTAGACCCCGAGAAGCCAACCCCGATTGGTGCAGGCTACGCCCAAGTGGGGCTTGCTGCTAGCAAAGACTAAGCACTGCCTAGGCATTGTCGAAACTGGTAGGGGGAGCAGACTAACTCTCCCCCATGATACACCCTGTAAAAGGTTCATCGTTGATCCTTTTTTTTTTTACTTGTAAACAACACATGCAACACATTGTATGGTAAAAAAAATTAGACACTTCCCGTATGTCATACCCCCAACACCAAATGCATGGTTAAAGACAACACTTCCCATATGTGTGTGTGTGTGTGTGTGCATATGTATATATATACATACATACATGAAAGTAAGCTCATGCCTTTTGCTTGGTTCCCCCACGGTCCGATCCTAAAACACCACCATAAGATTACAACCATAAGCTTTAGTAATCTTACCCATTAATAAGAGATTTGACACTAAATCTGGCATAAACAAGGCATCTGTGAGTTTTTGCCTTCAAAAATTTCACATCACCTTTTCCCGTCACTTGGTTTAGTGTAAGTTTCATTAATTTTAGAGGTTGAATTAAAGTCTCCTTAGAACTTGTCATACTATCAGTCACCCAAATCTATCATGCAGCTAGTATTTTCCAACTGAGATAGGAAGCCATAATGACCTGAGTCGTCTTGGTCATGAGTAGTGGTGGCCAATGTAGCTGCACTCTGTGGCTTTGTGAAACTATGCAAAAGTTGGATTAATTTTCCATAGGGACTGGAGTCTCACCTTGTTCATGATATGCATGAGCTGCCTTATTCTTCCCACCATTATTTGATCGTTTGTTTGGCTTCCAACATTGTCCCTTGTCATGATGTGCAAAAGATGTTCTTTTCCTTAAATTTATTTATGGTGGTTGAACCTCAATGTTTTTTGTTTGGTAACCTGTGCAGCTTGGGATTCATTTTCTTCACCTGTCTTAGTTGAAGGGTTCATGATGTTCTTCCGGCATTATTGACACATAGTTATATAATATTTAGTAAAAATTTTAGAAAGGTTAGAAGTCATAAGAAGCATCTAAAAAATTTTATCACTTGCTCCATTTTTTCTCCATGATTGACAACATCAAAGATGGTAGGAGTATAGGATTCCCATTCATCCCAAAGACCTTTGAGTGGACCAAGGTATTTGCAGAAGTCCATATATCCTTGCCTTAATTTATTGATAACTTAGTGAACTGATACTTCATCCCAAAGACCTCTAAGTGGACCAAGGTATTTGCAGAAGGCCAAACATCTTTTGCAGTTTCTAGAAAGTAGAAACTACAAGCTGTCTTCTTTCCATGGAATTTAGTAACCAATAAATGAATGTATGGTCATTAGATTCTCATTCTTCTAAATTTGGATCTTTGGTAGGAGTCTTAGGCTTTCTCCCATTGACATTGCCAAGCCTCGACTTGCTGCTCAAAAAGAATTTGGCTGAGTTGGCCCATGTCAAATTATTGAACCTGTTTAAGAGTTCCGTGGTGATCTTGAGTGCAAGATTGATAGTATCATGCACTCTAAACAAGTGTTATATGTATCCTACGATGCAAACCCATTGTCACACCCCTACTTTTTACCCCTAATTTTTTTTTTTCAACATAACACATCGAAGTGGGATGACACAACAATCAAAATGGAGCTACACATTTCAAAATAGCAATGAGAAAAATAATCCCTTTATGAACAAAAATCAGTTCATACAAAAATGACTTTACATGATTATCAAAGACCTTCATGACAAAAGTGCCTCCAAAATCAAGCATTGATGACTAAGAAAAACAAGACATCAATGAAGCAAAAAATATGACATGCTGACATGACTATAAACAAAATCTCTCTAATAGTATACGAGCAAAGCCATCCGATCAACCTGCTACCCTTAGTCTACTAAAACATAAGAAAATAGAAACAACAGAAAGTTGAGCCTTTATCATATGATGACGAACCAGATTATCTCTAACCTCTAAGGTAAGGGCTCAACTATGAAAACTAAGCATACAGAAGAAACATAATCACTTGATATAATGATGCATACATGTATTCTCATAAACTGTCATTCTAGTCCCTTTTATATTCCATAATATATAGTGATCACCCAATAGTCGCAATCGATATACATGTCAGTTATATTTGATTCATTCACATTCATTTCATTCACACTCGATTAATTTAATTGATAGCTCCTATGGGTCCAAAACACAGGCCCATGCACACCACGACGTTTGGTCAAAAGACAAGTCTCATGGTGGCCTGAAACAATATAGATCCATATACACTGTAGAGGTACGACATTCCACCAAGCAAATATGTATTCCAAGAAAAATTGCTCGGCATTCCCTATGACACCCAGGTTGGAATTTGGGGGCCCAATGCTCCAAGCACAACACATCACGATATCCTGAAGCCTTGCACTGCCTGCGCTTCGAGCAGATGAGACTAGTGGCGAGGGCGGGATATACTCACTAGCCTCAATTCAATTCAACTTTGTTAACTTGTCAGTATGAAGACACATTTACATTAGAATTAGCTAACACACAAGGTTGGTTTACTTCAAGAGAGTAACCAGATCCCAAACCGCCTTCATAAGGTCATATATTCAATTAGTACCTTTGGCTAGCCAAATCACACTCTATGAGTACCTCTACCCATTTAGTCCATTCATCTTATCACTTTTCAGAGGCAATACAAACAAAAAACCCATAACGATCATAACAATTAAACCATAACCATTCAAACCATAACAATCATTACATACAAAAACTTAATTGAACTATAGAAAGTAGTCTCGATTCATGGTTAGCTCATACTTGTTCTAAATAGATATTATGCTAGGATGTTCACTAATGCATAATTGGGATTGAGGAGGCACTCTCGATACCCCACTTAAGCTGACCTAAGCAGTTATAATTCAAGCACACATATATCACTACATAATAATTAAAATCAGTCAATCAATCTCACATATTCGATCATATGACAACAAAAACACTGATGGACTCATCGTTCAAACAAAAATACATTCATAGGATCTAATGATCTTAAAAGCCCACACTTGGGCAAACAATATACAATCTACGTTTGTTCTTAGGCATGAATTTGTCTAGATTGCCATCATACATGTCACATGCCTCCACAAATACCAAAATCACTTCAAGCTCTGGGTCTTGTCATTGAAGGTATGCTCGAGATACCAGATCAACCTACAAAAACTCAAAACAATAAGCTTTTTATCTACTTCACCTAAAAGTCTATTTAGGTAAGAAATATGACCATGGAGTTGAAGGCCATCAATTCTAAGAAGTGCCAAGAGGTTGTGACAGATTGATGTAAACCCCAAGTCTCCATTCGTCCCAACAATTATATACATTTGAACTCATCTTCTTGTCGATGTTTGAAAGGAATACACAAGTGTCGTTTCCAACTTGACAGTTGACACTATGTTACTAGTAATCACAAGTTGCCATATTGCTATATAAGCTCACATATATTCATGTGTTTTACTCATATGGTCCACTGCCTAATTGCTGCATGCTTGCCAGAGTGCATGTCCAATTTAAAATTAAGCATGCTCTACTCCAATACAATCGAGTGCAAGTAGTTCCTTATGCTACTAACACAGTTTGCACCACTAACTTGTTGGCCTTGAGTGACCACAGAGCCACACAATTGGGGTCACTAAGTATGAATCTTTCCAATTACCTTACTAAGCGCAACATCAATTAATCCACCACTCAATTCCAACGCCAAGTTGAGGCATCATACTTGCAATTACGCTTTTCCTTTCGATGATGATGCTACTAATTCACCAGCCATAACATAAAATTAATTGAATCAACAAGGAAAATGTATTTCATTCATGCACTAGTGCATATCTGCACCCTAATAAATTATACATTTTGCCTTTCTCTCAAAATGTAAATCATGCAAGCCAATACAAATACTCCCTCTTCGCCTGCATCGCAATGCCCAACAATAAATAACATAGATTGGCTAAAATGATCCTAAACCTCCATCATATTATAAAATCTCTACCATGCACCTTAAACCATACAATCTTAAGTTTAGCATGCTCAAATAATAATTATCCATGTACTTAGAAAACAATTAAACAAAATAGGCTCGATTAGGCTTCGCTCATCCTTAGCGGCACTCAAGTTGAATGTAAGTGTCTGTGGCAGCCACCCAATAGCTCCTCTTGTCAATAGTCATGAAAAATGGATTGTTGGCGATCACCCCAACCAGCTATATTCAAACACCCAAACCAACACCCTTCAAGGTGGGGGGGGGGGGGGGAGGATATCAATTTTCTCCCAACAGGTCTAGCACCAACTTGAAATGAGAATTGTGAGGGAGAAAATGAATTCCACTCAAATAAAAAATGAGTGAGGGACATGAAAGTAAGAGACCGAGAGAGAGCAGGATTGAGATAGTGGAAGGCTATGAGAGCATGAGAGACCAAGAGAAAGCATGAGAGGGACAGTGAGGGCGATTGAGGGAGTAAGGGTGAAAAAAGGAGAGAGTGCAAGGGACTAGGGGAGCTAGTGTGAGAGGGCAAGGATGAGGGAGACAAACAACAGAGGGATCAAACGGGAGGGGGAATGAGCGAAAGTTGTGAGACAAAGGTGGGGGTGTGGGGGAAGAGTGCGGTGGGAGAGACCACATATGGGAGAAAGAGTGTGTGAATAGAGAAGGAGAGCATCTCAGAGAAAGAGAGAGAGAGAGAGGGACTAGAAGAGAGAGCCAGTGAGGGTGAGTGAGAGAAAACTAATGGGAGAGAGTAGAGAACAAGGGAGAGAATAAAGGTGAGATAGTGAAAGTGTCAAGTTGAGCAGAGAGAGTTCGAGGGTGAGGGTGCGTGTAAGAAAGAATCAGAGAGAAACCAAGCAAGATAGGGGGCAAGAGGACTCAAGAGAATGAGAGGGGAAGAGCACTGAGGAAGGGGGGGGGGGGAGAGAGAGAGAGAGAGAGAGAGAGAGAGAGAGAGAGAGAGAGAGAGAGAGAGAGAGAGAGAGAGAGATTTACCTCTGCCGCCTCCATCAACTTCCACCACCCAATCTCTTCCTCAATTTCCACCTTCTTTTGTTGTTCTTCTTCTGCCACTCTGAGTGATTGAGAAGCCCTCATTGTCAGGGTTCTTCTACTCCTTCTTCACCCTACCCAAATGCTGAAAGAGAGAGAGCTCATAGTCATTGGCCCTCTACTTCATGCAGGTATGCAAACTAGTCCAGATCTGGACCCTAACCTAGCTGCCAACTCCCTAAGAAAAATGCCAAACTTTACATCCTAACCTCCTTAAAAAAAATTTCGTCCTCAAAATATAGTATGTACCTCAATATGAGAACAAGTATGAGTACATCTTCTACATGTGTACTCATTCAACCCATGGTGTTACCATTCCACCTTTACTAGATGAATCTGCTTGATGCAAAATACTTTCTCTCTTTGATCCATAATTCTAATTAGGCTTTCCTTCCATCATCAAATAATCATGCACATAAATACCTTGAAAACCGATTACATGTGTAAGATCCAGGACATACTTCTGAAGCATGGAGACAGGAAAAATGCCATGAACATGACTCAACTCTAGTAGTAGTGCCAACTCCTTGACTTTTTCTAATATTTCAAAAGTCCCAATAAACCTTGGGCTCAACTTTTTCTTAATCCCAAATCAAAAAACACTTTTAGTGTGTGAGATTTTCAAAAACACATGATCAGCATCCTTAAAAGCCAACTCTTTATGCTGAATGTCAACATAACTCTTTTGTCTATTCTGAGATGTTAATAACTTCTTTCTTGTCAACTGGATTTGATCGGTGTAATGATGCAAAACCAAATGGTTTTCAATCTTACTATCACTCAATTCGGTCCAACAAGTTAACGATCTACAAGGCCTTCCATACAATGCCACAAAAGGTTGCATCCTAATGCCAGCATGGTAACTGTTATTATATGCAAACTCTGCCAATATCACATGCTTATCACATTCTCCTCTAAGGTCTGGATGGTCATCTCAGATTGCCCATTAGTGTGGAGGTGGAATGTTGGTACCCAATGCCTTTTTCAATTGCCTTCAACCTGTGTATCTCAATATGCAATAATAAATTTTGGTATCCCATGCAGTCTCACTTTCTCGTCAATATTTAATTCTACGAGCCTTTCTAGTTACCTACTAGTTTTAATTCATAAAAAATAGGCCGACTTTGTAAGTCAATCAACAATAATCCATATGGCATCATGGTGTCTCTTGGTGCAAGGCAAACCTACAATGAAATTCATTGTGAAGTACTTACACTTTCACACTGGAATATCTATCTTCTACAACAAGCCTCCTGGAGTTGATGTTCTACTTTGACCTGCTAGTAAACAAGGCATTTGAACACATATTTTGCAATCTCATGCTTCACTCCAGGCCACTAATAATTCCACTTCATATCTTGAGATATTTGCATACTATCATGGTGTATGAAAAATTTGGGTTTATGAACTTCATTTAACAACTAATGTTTCACTCCTTCATCTCTAGAAATCTACAACCTTTGTCAAAACCATAAGGAACCATCCTCATTCTTATACCAAAGAGAATCCACGTTTTTATTTTCTTCCATATTCTTAGCATAATCAAGGTCTTCCCTTTGCTTTAATAAATGTTCATCCAATAAGGGATATAGTATGAAGGAAGTTACAGTTGCTTTGTTATCATCACATAGGTGAGGCTGTCATGTTACCTCATCATGCAACAATGTCCAAGAGCGATTCAACATACTACATATCATTGCATCCATGTGTTTGGTCAAAACATCAATTACCACGTTAGATTTCTCAGAGTGATATGGTATTTGAAATCATAATCTTTTAAGTACTCAATCCATCTTCTCCGTCTCAGATTGATATCATTTTGGGAGAATATGTACTTCAATGACTTATGGTCTGTAAACACCTCGAACATTGTCCTATAGAGATAATGCCTCCACATTTTTAGTACTAATACGACTGCTCCCAACTCCAAATCAAACAGAGATAATGTTTCTCATGATTCTTCAACTGTCTAGATGCATAAGCCACTACATGACCATGTTGCATAAATACACTACCATAAGGAATTCTGATGTATCTGTGTACACCAGAAATCTGTAACTACCAGATGGAAGCATCAAGATAAGTGCAGTGGTAAGCTTGTCTTTCAGAGTTTGGAGACTCCTCTTGCACTTCATCTCATAGAAACTTCGTTCCTTTTTTTAATAGCTTGGTCGTGGACATAGTTATTTTTGAAAAATTCTATATAAACCTACGATAGTACCCTGCTAATCTCAAAAAGCTTCTAACCTTAGTCACACTGTGTGGAATCCTTTATTCCTATATTGCTGACACCTTAGCATGGTCTATAAATTCTCCATTCTTTGATATCACATGACTAAGGAAATTTACATTCTCTAGAAACATGCATTTTGAGTACTTGGCATATAACTTATGCTTGCGTAAAGTCCTCAATGCACTCCTTAGGTGGTCCTTGTGTTTTGTCTTGCTATCTGAATAAGCTAAAATGTCATCCATAAATACAATAACAAATCGATGCAAGTAGTATTAGAAAACCCACTTGATTTCTATAAATATTGTAGGAGCATTGATCAACCCAAAAGACATGACTCTGAAATCCTAGTACCAATATCTAATTCAAAAAGCTGTCTTAGCAACATATTCCTCATGAATTGTAAGTTGGTGATAGCCTGTCCTTAGATCAATCTCAGAGAACACTTTTACATTCTTGAGTTGACCAAACAAGTCCTCAATTCTAAGAAGTGGATACTTATTCTTGATAGTGATTTGATTCAACGTGCGGTAATCAATGCATAAATGCATCATCTCATTCTTTTTCTTAACAAATTAACATGGGTGCCCCCCAAGGTGACACGATGGGTTGCATGGTGCCATTTGGTATAGTGCCTTGAAGATGGGGGATATTCCTAGTAATAGCTCTATCATGAACTTAACTTGTCTTGTTGTAGGTGAACTTGTCAACTCTTCAGGAACACATCAGGATACTTATTTACAATGTTTATATCTTGCAGTTTTATCGACTTAATCTCATTGGTCAAGATGTTGATGAAGAATGCAATACTCTCTTTTCGAAGAATTACTTGGCCTTTATTATTGACACTATTATCTTGACAATTCAATTCGCTTTTTGAGCATGAAATTTCATAGGTTGCAGTACATGATTTGACAACTATATCTGCTTCTTTTTGCAATCTATATTTACATAATGCACATAGAGCCAATCCATACCAAAATAACATTGAACCCACTAAGACTTATGGTTACCAACTATGCAGGTAACTGATGTTCATGGTTCTGTATATGTACATCGGGTAAATACTGGCTACGGGAATCTTGAGCATGCATAATATTGACCACCTTCATAACATAGCATTATCTTGGCCGACACTTTCACTAAAGTGAAAAATTGACTAGATATGATAGAATGATTCATCCCTGCATCAAATTACACTTTAGAAAAGTGAGAGCCCGTAAGTAATGTACCTTCAATGAAATTATGCATTCCAAGTTCCTCCATGATAGTAGCATACAAGCACCCCGTAGTCTTCTGTACACCTAAAGGACTGGTATTGGGATTCTTCAACTTTTTTTTTTGCATTCTTGGGCAATCTTTGATGAAGTGTCTCATCTTGTCATAGTGCAAACACACTCTGGTCTCCTAATAACATGACTTCTCAGAGTGCACATACAATCAATGTGGGACACCTAGGTGGAGTAGAAGTGGTCACTGCCTCCTTTGTGGAGTCACTATGTGTAGGTCTATTTCTTCTATTTATTCTGTCATCTTGCCTCCTGTAAGGCTTTGCCATGCCCATGAAATTGTGCTGCTTGGCCTCCATCTATCCACCATGCATGTGTTGGTTTGGCTTCTTATGATGATCCTTATGTGTCCTTGCCCAATCCTCCTCCATGCATCTAGCTATGGTAACTTTCTCATCCAATCACGAAGCTTGCTGGACATCACCTTGCTTGTAGCCCATCTCACAATCCATGCACAAACTTTTTTACTTTGGCCTCATTAGTGGTATAGAGATATGGACAATGTACCTCTAAGTATCGATACTTCATAATATACTCCTCCAAGCTCAAGGTGATTCTGCTGTAACTCAATCTATCTTACATTTTTTTGTTCCTTGCATGCACTGGGAAGATATGGTCCATCCATTCCTTTGCCATGTCTAGGTCGCCATCTCTAGTAAAAATATGTTGATGCATCGACATAAACTCTTTAGATGACATCAAGGTCTCCTTTTCCTTAGGCTCCGCACTAGTTTCTCTTGTAAGTGGTATGTGGCTCCTTTGGTTGTTGACTATCGACTGGACTAGGGAGGTTAGTGTCTACAATACTGTCAGCAATATAGTTCGCTGGTCCACTGGTGGGGTTTGAGCACCCACAACAGTCTGGGCAAACTATTAACCCAACATACTATCATCTAGAGGGGTATGTGTATCTGAGTGGGCTGAATTCGACTATCTTTGCGCCTCACTAGCCAGCCCACCATGCTTCCTACCCCTTTGCTGGAACTCCATCTATACAAATAAAAACCTTAATTCTTATTACAAAATTTATGACAAACTCTTCAAGTCAAACTACAAAAATGCATAGTCATATGAATATCAAAACAACAATCTGTTCAATACATATATAGTCTTAGTTAGACTCAAAATACTATATGAGCTTAATCAAGTAGCACAGATCTGGGCAACAAGGCTTCACAGACGGGTGTTTGCTCATATCTATAGTGGGGTTTTTCCTTAGCTTTGACACAAAAGCCCTAACTTTTTTCTTTTAACATAACACATCAAGGTGCAACGACACAACAACAAAAAATGGAGCTACACATATCAAAATAGCAATTGGGCAAATAATCCATTTATGCACTAAAATCAGTTTATACAAAAATGACTTTACTTGATTATCAAAGACCCTCAAGACAAAAACGCGTCCAAAATAAAACATTGATGTCTAAACAATAACAATACATTAATAGAGCAAAAACATGATGCACTAGCATAACTAACAATAAAATCTCTTAAGTAGGATGTGAGTTCAGCCATTTGATTAACCTAATACTTTGGGTTTACCAAAACCAGAAAAAAAAACAACAGAAGGCTAGTCATCACTGTATGACGAATAACTAGATAAATCTCCAACTTCTAAGGTAAGGGATCAGATCTGAAAACTAATTATATAGAAGAAACATAATCACTTGATATAATAATGCTTATGTGCATTCTCATAAACTGTCATTGTAGTTCCTTTCATATTCCACAATATATAGGGATTACTCAATAATCACTATATGTTAGTTATATTTGATTCACATTTGTTTCATTTAATTGATAGCACCTATGGGATCAAAACACGTACACATGAACACCACGAGCGACCTTCAATTGGGAGATAACCGCTGTGGTGGCCCAAAATAATATGGATCCATACATGCTGCAACGGTAGAATAATCTACAAGAAAGTGTGTATTCCAACGGGAGTTGTTCAATCTTCCCTAGGACACCCAAGTTAGGAAGGAGATAGCGTAATACTCCAAGTAGAACACATAACGATATCTTGGGGCCTCACACCACATGCACTCTAAGTGGACGAAAGGAGTGATGAGGGCAGGATATATTCAAAACGTATTCCAATAACCCATTGGCCTCAAAATCAATTCATCTTTCTTAATTTGTTATTATAGAGACACATCCACATTAGGGTTAGCTAGCACACAAGGTTAGTTCACTTCAAGAGAGTAAAAGACTCCAAACCACCTTCATAAGAAGGTCATACATTCAATCAGTACTCTTGGCTAGCCAAATCATACTATATGAGTACCTCTACCTATTTAGTCCAATCAATCGTATCACTTCTTAGTAAAAACACAAACAAAATCCCATAATGATCATAACAATCAAACCAAAACCATTCAAACCATAACAATCATTCTATATGAAAAGTATAGAGAGTAGTCGACTAAGTGGACTATGTCTAGCTAATGCATAATCAGAGTTGAGGAACTCGACTTGCTTGATACCCCGCCTAAGCTGACCTAAATAGCTATAATTTTAGCATGCATATATCACATAATAATTAAAAACAGTCAATTATATGACAAGAAGCATGCCAATGCACTCATCATTCAAACAAGAGTACATTCATTGGATCTAACAATCCTGAAAGCCAACATTTGGGTAAACAACATACAATCTATATTTGGCCCCATACAGAGATTTGTCTGGAATGCCGTCATACATCTTGTGTGCCTCCACAAATACCAAATCACATTGAGCTCTAGATCCTGTCACTTAGGGTCTGCTCAATGTTCTCGGTCCACCCGTAAAAATTCAGAACAATATGTTCGTTATGCACTTCACAGTAAAAACCTATTTAGGTAAAAAACAAGACCATAGAGTCAAAAGTTATCAGTTCTAGGAAGTGCCGACAGTTGACTCGGCTTGAAGAACCTTTCTTCAAGTTTTCCTCCTATTTATGACAGATCAATCTAAACCCCAAGTCTCCATTCCTCCCAACAGTTCTATACTTCTCAACTCATCTTCTAGTTGAGGTTCAAAAGGAATTCACAAGTGTCATTTTTTACTCGATGGTTGACACTATGTTACTGGCAATCACGAGTTGCCATGTTGCAACATAAGCTTACATATATTCATGTGCTTTACTTCATATGATCCCTTGCCTAACTGCCGTATACTTGCCAGAGTGCCGGTTCAACTTAAAATTAAGCATGCTCTATTCCAACACAACCATGTGCAAGTAGTCCCTCACGCTACTAATCACACTTTGTACCACTAACTTGTTGGCCTCAAGTGACCATGGGGCAGCACTATGAATCTATCATATTACCTTATTAAGCACAACATCAATTAATCAAACACACAATTCCAAATGGCAAACACCCAATTGAGGCATCATACTTGCATTTATGCTATTTTTTTAACAATTTGATGATGACACTACTAATTCACTAACAATAGCATAAAATTAATCAAAGCAACAAGAAATAACATTTTTTTTATATACTAGTGCATGTCCATTCCCTAATAAATTATGCATTTCGTCTTCCCCTCTTTGCACCCCTCGATCTTCCTAGCAACCGTATGTGTGGTCAAAGGAAAAATACCCATGAAGAAGTTGGCTTTTGTTGAAAAATAGATTTTTAGGGGAAAAGAACCTGCCTATCAGTACAAGGATCAACCGTTCCTGCCACCTCTAATAGGGGCAATCAATCCAAGTTCTAGATTTTCTCAAGCTTTGACAAGTTGTTTTCCCTACACGCATGTGTAGATGCTGGATTTTGGACTTTGGAGTTCATTTTGACCAAGACTTGGATTTGATTGAGAAATTGTATGAGATTTTAGAATGAATCTCAGAAATTAAACTTTGGTTTGGTCCAAAAATTGGAGTTTTGTAAATTGGATCTAAGATTGAGATTGAATTTTTGAATAGACTTGGGGATTGAAATTGGATGGGATTGAAGATTTGAAATTGGATTTTTGAATAGAATTGGGAGATCTGAAATAGTATTTCTGAATATAATTTGAAAATTTGAAATTGGAGTTTTGAAATTTTAATATTGAATTTGACATTAAAAATTGGAGATTTGGGCTAGATGTTTGGAAATTCTCAGAATTGGAACTTGTTTTTGAAACCTACTTTTGGTTTTTAGAAAATTGGATTTAGATCTTAGAAATTAGAAGTTGTAAGTTTGTGAATGGCTGGAAATGGACCATAATTTTGGGATTTTGAACTTGGTTTTGAAAATATTGGGAAAAACGTGATTTTGATTGGTGAGTTTTGAAAAGTGGAGTTTAGTATTGCCATGTTTTGAAAAATTTCATTTTGGACCAAGATCATAGATAGTTGCTGGATTTGATCTTAAAAATTGGTTTGATTTTGGAGAAAATTCAATCATGGTTTTGAAATTGATTTTGAAAACATAGGTCTTTTAACCATTTTGGAAGTCTTGTGTTTTCATCACAAACTAAGTGAGGTGTTCAAGTTTTTTTCGCAATATGACTTAGTCATGGTAGCGATTGCGACTTGACTCAGATTATTTTGTGAAAGTGAGTGGGTGCATTGGTGAAGTAAGTATCTATACATGCACAAATTAAACTATAAGTTCATTCATGCTTCACTTGATTTCTCTTCTTGCATAATTGAATTTGGATCTCATGTTGATCCACCTTGGAGGTGGAATGGAAGATGTCCTCCAAGCTTATTCTTAATAAAAAAAAAACTCTTGGAGATAATGTCCATAGGCTTAAATTTTGAAAAATTTGGTTTTGGAAATGGGATTCCAAAGCGAATTGGGTGAAGACAAACTTCAATGGTCCAAACTTATTGTTTGGAAATTTTGGGGGTTTTGAGAAAAACTTATCTTTAGGTGAGGAAATTTTGTGTATTCCTCTAGCATTGAGCATTGGCCCTTGGTTTAGAAATGGAATTTGTTTGGATAAGTTGATCTCAACTTGTTTTTGGGCATAAGATATTGGTAAAAATAGGATGTTTGTATGAAAACCTAATATTTAAAAATTCTTGGTATTCAGTCTAGGAAAACTTCCAGAAATTTTTTTATATTGGCATTTTTGTAAAATTGGTTTTGAGTTGAAAATAGCTTGGCTTTTGTAGAATTGACTTGAAAATAATGGGATTTTGAGAAATTCGTATTTTCGAAATGATTTTTGGTGAGAATCAGATTTCTCTAGGGTTTTTAGATATAGCCAAAACATTTGTTTTGGATCTAGGAGCTTCTTTTGCAATCAACTAGACAAATTTGTTAATTGTTTATTTTTCTTTTAAAATTATAGATATTTCTAAACATTTCAGAAATGAGATAAGTTGAAATGAGCCCATTTTGTTTGATTTATTCCATTTCAAAGTGAATCATTTTGTGAGATCCAATCCATCGCACAATCAAGAGAACATCCGTACTTCATTTCTCTATCTCTCTTTGCATTCATTCAATACATAGATGAAAGGATTACATTCTTGCCCAAAGCATGGTTGCATTCCTCCAATATTGCACAAATGAGATTTTTTAAAAATCAGATTTAGAAAAGATTATTTTCTGTTTTTTGGAAAAACAAAATTTAGTTCAAATAGTTTTGGGCGATCATGGGAATGCATGCACATATGCATTGACATGTACATTATCTTCATATTGACCCAGCTGGACATTATTCCCACTTTTAAAAATAGAAGAAATCCCAACCCAAACCCAAGAAAAATGTTACAATTTATGAGGATTAGAATGATCCAAATAATACATGAGCGTTGTTGATTTTGGAACACCAAAAGAGAGGTGCCATACTTATGTTAAATGGCTTGGTGAAGACCTCAAACCATAAGACTGGTTAGGATCTAAGCTGAACATCTGGTTTTAATTGAATAATAAAAACGGAACCCATTGACTTGGGTGTTAGGGACTGAAAAACCAAACTATTCAAACCGTGGCTTTTAAACTTTGATGGAAGGGGGTGTCGACCTCATCAAGGCTGCTTCAATGCAAGCCATTGTGGGGTCGTTCTGTCCCTGTTTAGCGGCCAGCCACTTTGTGGCCGCTAAAATGAGGTCTGATCCTCTTTTTTTTGGAGAAAAATATACATGCATGTCAAGATAATTAATTTCCATGATAGAGAGGTTACTGGCCTGATTTGGTGGAAATCTTGAGGTGCAGTTGAGCTTGGATTGCTATCCAAAACAGGGCAGAATAGGGGAGCTAGATTGAACATAGTGTTGCAGCTGGAATTAGCTCGAACAAAGAGCAGCTAGTGAGCTGAGTAGCCTGCCTTGGTGGAGTCTGATTTGAAGATGCTTTGAGCAGCTAGGTGATGCTGGACTGAACCGGCTTGGGAGGTGTTTGTTTGCAATGCCTTGAGCACACAACCAGCTGAAAAAGGACGTGAGTTGATTGAAGGCTGGCTGGGCTGAGTCGCCCTAGGGAGGGAGCCGACTTGGTTGAGTTGTCTTTAGCAAGTGGTTGACTAGGTTGAAACTCCTAGGATGGGGGAGTGATTAGGCTAAGTCGACTTTGATTGGAGGGGACGTCTAGGCTTGGCTTGGCTTGGCTAAGCTAGGACATTCCAAACAGGAGTGTCTTGTTGCTGTCTTGAAATGAGTTAAAATCAGATCGATAAGGCCTACTTTCGGCGTGCCTTCCTTAGGGTGACGATGTTGGATAGTGGCCTTGAGCCCTATCTTTACATCTTGTAACTACAAGACTGACCACTTGCAGTTACGAGATTAAATAAAAAAACTAATCAAATCTCTCTGGCCATAACCATTGCGGGGCATCGGGAAACCCTAGGAGGCAGTCTATAAGAGCCCAGCGAATCAATCTTAATGCTAATGGGAAGTTTACCATAGCCCGTGCCTCCCAGGAGCAAACCCATAAATAACCTATCTAAGGTTCTATTTTTATCTTCTTTCTCTTCTTCCTTTCACTTGGTGTTGCTGCTGCCTCTTCACGCACAAAGGAGACGCCGCTGGTGCGCAGACTCTGAGCTTCTCACAAACACTGTTCTGCTGCAAAGATCCCAACAGACCAGTGGGAGAACAGAGAACTGGAGCTGCTTGAGAAGCTTGGCTGATGGCACCTTGGGTTGAGCTCAAGTTAACGCAAACAAACTTGTGTCCAAGGCCGATGACCTCCTCTTGATAGGTTTTGTAGCTAGAGAACCAAAAGTCTCTTCGCTGGAGTAAGAGAGTTTGGAGAGAGGTTGGGAGCTAGAAGATGAGAGCTTGGAGAAGCTTGAGAGAAAATGTCCAGCCCTTAGCTGCTCCAAAGTGGAGGTTTATATAGGCAAACCGATTTTTTTGGAAAACCAAGGAATCATGAAATAATCTCAATGATTTTGGCGTGGGAAGGAAGCAAGGGCTACAGGGGCACCTTCTCCCTTGCCAATGAGCTCTCTCACTTTGGCTTTCTTGTCTATCTTGTCAAGATTGAGAATCAAGCAATGTCTCTTAATGTCAGCCATGAAATCTGGACTTTGACCAGCTAGTTAGGATTCAAATGAGAAAGAAAAGGAAGAGGGAACATCTTTAGTGACTGGTTCCCCTTTCAATTGAACCAGAATTTTCTGGTTCCATCTTTGGAACCAGCTAGGGGAGGAACGTCCAAATGGGTTGTCCCAATTTTTCAATTTTAAAAATACTTGTTCGAATTTTTTGAATTTGAAACTAGTGAGAGGGAGAGTAAGTCTTTTTAGCCTTTTCCTTTTACATTTCCAGAAATTCTAGATGAGGATGAAGAAAGATTTATTCTTCAAATGCCTCCTCAGTTTTTAACTATTTCGAAAAACCAATTAGTTAATTTGTAAAATTTTGGAATACAGTATGTTCGCTTGAGCCACCCTTTATTTGATTGGTCTAGATCATGGCTGATCTAGTCTCGAATGCTTCGTTATGGCATGTCGAGGTTGAAAGAGTCTTTCAACTCGCTTGAATTGGGACTGGATTAACTCGATTAGGTTTGAATTGAGTTAAATCGAGATTAGGATTCATGTAGATTGTTTCCTAAATAGTTTTTAGGAAAATTGAGGAAATCATCGCTTTAGGTGATTCATTTCAAGTTTTTTCTACAGAGATAAAGAGAGAGAAAGTCACACCGACTTGTTTTTCCCTCTTTGTATTGAAATAAGATTTCAATCCTCAATAAAGAATTTTTAATCTCGAATGAAAATTTAAGTTTTAAATCTTGATTTGCGTCGACATCAAACTTAATCTTGGAGTTTTGTCCTAATTTGACAAAAATCTTAATTTTTTCAATTCATCTTGGATCTAGAATTGGATTAGGCGGACATGAACTCTGGTTCGTGAATTTTCTTAACAATTTGTTAAATTGGAATCATCATTTGCTTCACTAATGTTGCTAATGTGCAACTTTGGAGAGACTGCATTTTAAGTGGTTTCCATGTTGTCTCTTTTGATCTCATAGATCTTGTAGCAGATTAACAAACACATATATTGTATGCTTGTAACATGTCATGTTCGACAATGCGCTAGTAACACACATGGTTGCCCTCATATGAAGAGATCATTATTATCAAAGGCAACTTTGCATCTAGCAATGATACTGAAACACAAGTGTCTTTTTTAAGCCTTTACATGTTTTGTCAATCTTTTACCACATTGGTTAAGGCAGTTTATTTGCGCTTTTTGCTTCCATTACTATGACCAAATGACACCCATAAACTCATAGTTTGCATCGACAACTTGACAGGATAAAGCAAAATTATACTCTTTTTATCATCTATATACTTCTTGCTTAATATTATATTTTTCTCACTCCATCAAAATTTTCTTTGGAAAAGTATGTTTACAATTTAAGCATGCCAAAAACTCTCAACTGAAGAATTTTCTAAATTAATAGGCTCAACTTTATTATTTACCTTGAAGTCCAAATCCTTCTCATAATGATGTTCTTTGCCAACTGTCTTATATATATGTGTACAAATGCACCCAAAGACATATGAGAGTTGACCCAATTCTTAAAATAGTTACTCATACTTTCACTTCGTTGAGTCGTACACATTCTTGCCATGAAAGTATCACTAGAATATGGTTTCATTCATGCCTTTCTTTCTTTTCATAAATTTGTTGCCTAATCAATGGCTTGTAGTCAGGGATGTACAAGCTAGGCTTGAGTTTTATAAATTGCTTCAAGCTCGACTCGTTTAAGCTCAACCAACTCCATATTAACAAAAACTAAAACAAGCATAAACTGAAAGAAGAAAAGAAGAATTCAAATCTTGCTCCCGCTTGAAATAATTCAAGACCCCAACTCTCGTGGCTCTTACGTTCCACAATAGATTTCTATTCTTCTCACCCAATTTCACAAAGATGCAAAAAAAGATCCACAAGAAATGTCTGCTCCCCTGCTTCACAATCAAATGAAAGAAAGAAAAGCCCCCAAAAAAATGAGAAACCACCAATACTCTCTTTAAACTATAGAAAAATAGACCAAAAGAAAAACAAAAAACAAATAAAACTTTTCACCAAAATGCATGAAGGAAAAATTTTGCTTGTTTAAGAGTTGGAAAAACATCTGCCATCTACCCTAACTTCTATTGATGGTGCAAACCAATGAATTCTAGAGAAACTCAAAAGGCTATATATCCAACTAAGACAAAGAACACTCTACAACATGTTCTTTGTGGTATGATGCCAAGTGAATTCTTCTCATCCTCCCCCTCACAAGCAGCCATCAATAGAGACTTAAATAAATAGATGTAGAGCCAACATGAAGATCATGTAGTGGGAACTTTCCAACCTTGTGGCATCACCATGAGACCACGACAGTGATGACCACAAACTATACATCACTGTAGTCTCTATCTTTGGCTAGTAATGACTGCTGCAAGATTTAGCCTACTGAAAAAAACTGTAAGATGATAAGAGAAAGCGTCGAGGGAGAGAAGAGAGAGAACATCTGATAAAAAATGAGTAAAGGCCCACAAATATGTTATATATTCATAGGATTAGCAAATTCTAAAAACAACCCCAATCGATTTTCGAAACAATATTATATTTCTCTTGTCCACTAGTTTTTCTATTTTTTGAAATTTCAAAAATGGGTTCACTTACGGGTATACATGAGCTTGAGTTTAAAAGAATTGAATTTGTGTAACTTGAGCTTGACTCATCTGAGACCTCAAACTTTAATGTAAGAATGAGTTGAGCTCAAGCCAATTTTAGGCGAGCAAGTTCAAGTCGAGCCCAAAGTGGCTCGACTCATTGAAGATCCCTACTTGTAGTTGAGGATATTCCATGACCATTTCTTCCCATTTACTTTTCAATTCTTCAATGGAGTTTGATTTGAAATGCCACACATCCCAATAAATTGTTGATTCTGTTTGCACAATTTTCCAACATATGTTGGTACTTCTGTAAACATTTGCCAGTTGCAGTACATATATACTATATTTGGGAAGATTCCCTTTACTGCTGCCCTCATTGCAAGATCCTAATAAGTCAAAAACAATACTGGAGCTTGTCCACACATGCAATGTAGTCACTCTTCAAAAGCCACTTAAATATTTCTTTTTTTTATCAACCAACAACAACAAAAAATTATACCCTTACCATGATGATTTACACCACTGAATGGACCAAAGGGCATGTGATATTTATTTTTCTGATATGTTGTATCAAATGACACATCTCCAAAATAATAATAATAATCTTAGCATGTTGTTATATCTGTCCAAAAAAAGTTTCCTATCTGCCCCATCTTATCAATTTATAATAAAATTCTTGGTTTTCATCTCTCTTTTTTTAAATACTTATATAATTGTTGTTGTGTAAATGATACATGTTCTATTCCACTAAACTCATGAGCAAAAACATCCATCACTTTTGATATTCATATTCTTAAATAAATAAACCATAACATCCATTGTATTCTTCCATGAAGTGCAAATCTTCTTCCATGTCTTATGAGATTGTACTTTGTTGGACAGTGCAAGTAGTGTTTTTGTGCATAATGAATCTTGCGCATATACCACTTTTTTGTACTTACGTCACATTCAATAGACATGCATACCTTGCAACTACATTTGGTGTTTGTGTGTTTTCTTTTTTTCTCTCATTTGTTTCTTAAAGCCATGCATGGTGTGCAGACAAATTGTTTATAATACAATATTTTGTGTTGCTTCTTACAATCATGTATAGATATATCAAAACCACCTAGCTTTACAGAGTAGCTGCACGTGGACCATATCCTTATCAGATTTGTTTTTGTAGCTGATTGTGGAAAAGTGGCTGCAAGTTGGGTATACTCTTATCAGATTGAATGTTTTTCTTATACGCATACGTGGATTTTAGTAATCAATGATATGAAGCCTACTACGTGGAAGTTTGGTGGACTGATTTGAACAACAAGTTCACATATATTTTTTGGTACATTTATTGATGCTAAAAAAAAAAATCTGCTGCCTAGATCCTTTAAAGTTGATTGTTGTGATTGGTGGACTGATTTATTGAACAACAAGTTAATAGATATTTTTTAAGGACTATTATTGATGCTGAAAAATAAATTCTGCTGCCTAGGTTCTCTCAAGTTGATTGTTATGTGCTACACTTTTGATTTTATCAAAGTGCAACCAGATTAAGGTCATATTGTCTAGTCTCGCACTGTGGCTGATGAAGGCAAGACACAGATGCAGTATGAGCATAAGAACACAACCAATCCATTTTCTTATGGTTGTATAGGTGAATAGTGAACATTATAGTTCATGAAGGAAGATAATAATATAGTCATGTTATGGATCATGAATAGTTTGCAACCACATATTGCCTCTACCATTGCATACTATAACTCTGCCAAACAGATGTGGAATTTTTTGAAACAAATGTACTCTAATGACAAAAATGTTAGCAAGATCTTGCAGGTGGAGGAGGAATTACTTAATTTGCAATAAGACGATCAAAGTCTTGCTCACTGCTTCGCTTCTATCAAGTCAATCTATGAAAGACTGAAAGCTTTGCATCCTCCATGTTCCAATGCCACAAGACTCATAGTGAATAGTCTATGGTGGCAAAGTTTCTACAGGTTCTCTCTCCTGAATACGCAGTAGCAAAGGCACAGATGTTGACTGAAGCAGAAATCCTTGACCTAGCTGAGGCTTACAACAAACTCAACTAACTTGTTGTGCCCCTTTCTCTGCCTTCCAGTGATGCTCTTGCCTTTGCCTTGATGGCTTTAGGAGGTCGTGGAGGTAGTTTCTCTAGGCGGAGGGACATAGGTCGAGGGTCAGGAGGAAGTCGTGAGAGATTTCAGTGCACCAAATGTGGGAAAATAGGGCATTTGGAAGACAAATGTTGGGATAAGCATGGTCGTCCTTCCGCTACATCCCTAGGAAGAGGTGTTGCATCTAAGTAGGACAAGGATTCATTACAGTCCCCTAATGGATCTGTCCAGGTAGTTTCATCAGTAGTAGAGGGGTCATTGTCTTCTTCCCATCCTAAGACTATGACAATGAAAATCAATAAGTCAGCAGTTCTTAGCACACATATCTATTCAGCCGTCGACCTCCATAGTTATAATAGACAATGCTATGTTTGTCAATACTGCTCCACATGATACAAGTATTACTTGGATTATTGATTTAGGAGCATCGAGACACTTTTGAAGTAGACCTTCACTGTTTACGTTGCTCCACACATTACCTCAGACTCGTCATGTGAAACTTGCAGATGGCAGATGGTTTCCTATTATGGGTTGTGAAGATATTAAGATTTCACAGTCTATAGCAATTCCTAATGTGTTATATGCTCCTAAGTTTCCCACTAATCTTTTATCAATCAAACAATTGATTAATGACTTAGATTGTCATGTTACATTTTACTCTAGTTTATGTTCATTTTAGGACTTGCAAACTGGGAAGACGATTGTTGGAGGCTATGAGAAAAGGGGCATCTACATGCTATCTGATTCTGTAGGTATTGCAACATCTTCAACTTCTTCATTGTCCTCCTCCTTCCAGTGGCATCAAAGACTAGGTCATCCATCTGTCTCCAAGCTCTGTCACCTACTTCCTCATCTATCAATACAAGAGTCGTTTCAGTGTGAAGCCTGTCAACTTGGCAAGCACACCCGTAGCATTTATTCATCAAGTCTTAGTATGTCCAGTTCTGGACTATTTGATTTTCTTCATGTTGATGTGTGGGGTCCTAGCAAAGTTGCTAGTGGGTCTAAATTTCGTTATTTCCTTGTCATTGTTGATTATTATTCTCGAGTCACTTGGGTTTTCCTTTTGAAAGAAAGGTCTGAAGTCATATGTGCTCTCAAGAACCTTATTATTGAAATAAAGATTCAGTCTGGTGTTCTTATTAAAAGCATTCATACTGATAACACTCTTGAGTTCAAAACATCTACCTTAATGAAATTTTACTATGATAATGGCATTTCCCCTCAGTTTACTTGTCATCATACCTCTCAGCAAAATAGAGTAGCTAAGTGAAAACATCGCCAACTTTTAAATGTGACACTTTCCCTAATGCTTCATACTTTGCATATTTTTTGGGAGATGTCATCATCATTGCCTGTTAGTTGACCAATTGTTTACCCTCATCCTCCATTGGCAACCAGGTTCCCATTAAAATTGTACACTTACAACAACCCTTGTTTCCAATCGCTCCCAAAATATTTGGTTGCACATGCTTTGTTCACATCTTTGGACCTACACGTGATAAATTGGCTGCTCAAGCAATTAAGTATATCTTTATTGGCTATTCCAGAAATTATAAAGATTACAAATGCTTTGCCCCCTTGACTCAAAAGGAGCATATCAATACTGATGTCACATTCTTTAAGACTCAACCTTATTATAGTCTCTCTCCTATCTCTACTGAGATGCCACAATCATCTGACCCACTACCTATCCCTCCCATTCGATTGTAGTCATTCCTATCTGAGTCTCCTGCTAGTGAGTCTCCTTCAGTGGTTTTCAAGTTTTGTGATCCTCCACTGGTCTACATACGTCGACAAGACCCTTCTCATGATCCTTCCTCAACCTCTTCTCAGGAGGTAAGTGTATCTGAGATGAGTATACCTAGTCCATTTGAGCCCACTATAGCTATCCTTGATCCCTATCAGGACTTATTGCTCTTTGCAAAGGCAAACGACAATATACTTTGTATTTCATATCTCATTTTGTTTCTATTGATGGTGTTGGTCAAAGTATGCAACAGTTTATTCAAGTTCTGGCTGTCCATGCAGTTCCTACTTCTCACCAACAGGCTTTATTAGATATCCAGTGGAGACACGCTATGCAAGATGAGATGGATGCCTTAGTTCAGTGAGGCACCTGAGAACTTGTTGATCCTCCTCCTGATTGTGACATTATTAGCTCCAAGTGGGTATTCACCGTGAAACATCAATCTGATGGTTCTATGGAAAGATACAAAGCTAGGTTGGTTGCTAAGGGCTACACGCAGACCTACGTGTTGATTTCTTTGAGACTTTTTCTCTTGTTGCCCGGTTGGGAACCATTCGTCTTATCATCTCCATGGTTGTACACTATGACTGGCACATGTATAAACTTGATGTCAAAAATATCTTTTTGTATAGTAATCTCGATGAGACTGTCTATATGCAACAACCAAGAGGGTTTGAACGACGTTAGGAGTGTGGAAATGTGTGCAAACTAAAGAAAGCTATATATGGACTCAAGCAGAGTCCTCGTTCGTGGTTCCACAAGTTCTCTGAGGTGGCCTCAATGTGTGGCTTTACGAGATCCCCTCTTGATCATTCTCTGTTTATCAAGAAGAAATCTAGGGGTATAACTATTTTAGTAGTTTAGATTGATGATATTATCCTGATAGGTGACTCACATCAAGAAATTTCTGATACAAAGTTATTTCTTCAAAAATACTTTGTGACAAAAGATCTTGGACAACTATAATATTTCCTGGAAATGGAGGTTGCTCGAAACAGGGAAGGTGTAGTTCTATCTCAACGAAAGTATGTTCTTGATTTAATTAGGACACCAGGATACTAGGAGCTAAACCGGCCACTCTTCCTATGAATGTACGTATACATTTTCATGATGACCAATCAGAATTAGTGGATTCTCGATCATACATATCTCTAATTGGAAAGCTTCAATATGTTACTGTGACCAGACCAGACATTAGCTTTGTACTAGGGAAGCTACGTCAATTCATGGAAATACCCAAGAAAATTCATTGGGATGCAGCTTTAATGATTATCAAATATTTGAAATCGTCTCCAGGTAAAGGACTTTTGTTCATAAAAGGCGAGACCATGAAAGTGGAAGCATATAGTGATGCTGACTATGTTGGCTCAGTCAAAGATAGAAAGTCTACCACAAGATTCTATGTATTTGTGGGAGGTAGTCTTATATCCTGGAGAAGCAAAAAGCAAAGTGTGATGTCAAGATCTAGTACAGAATCTAAGTACAGAGCTATGGCTCAAATTGCCGCTGAAATAACTTGGGCTAAATCCATGTTATCTAGCCTAAGTGTGTCAATTCCTCTTCCCATATGGATGTATTGTGACAATAGAGCAGCCAAACGATCTAGTTTTCCATGAGAGAATTAAACATATTGAAGTGGACTGTCATTACATTCGAAACCTTGTTCAAGGAGGAACCATAGCCACCATTCATGTATCATCTAAAGATCAAACTACATATGTCTTCAACAAAGCTCTTTCTATTGGTCATTTATCTAGATGTTGTGACAAGCTGAGCATGATTAATATGTACGCTCCAGCTTGAGGGGGGAGTGTTGAATTAGAAGACTAAGTTTTTAAGTGATTCTTTCTAATATTTAATAGTTAGGAGTGCTCTTTAAACATTTCTCTATTTTTTGTTGATGTTATTTGTAAGTCTCTACCTCTGCCCTAATCTATTTATTATTGAGATTAGGGTTAGTAAATAAGATGTTTTTCTCTCTCTAAGACTGCCGGCTGTAACAATTCTCACCAGCCATATGTCTCATCATCCATGTTCATATCTTCATCCACATTAATCCCCCCAACCCAAATTCATCTCTCTATCCATAGTATTCAATCCCTTAAAATTCATCTCTTCATCTATATTAGTCTCTTCATTAACGTTTGGTGGATGCACATACTCAATTGTGCATTCAAAGATGTCAAGCATCTTTGCAACATTAAAAGCAGTTGAGTTGCAATTATGAAACATCATTGATGACCTTCTTGCAACCATGTATGAATACATAATGAATAGATACTAAAATTATCAATACAATCATAATTTTAAATTAATAATTCACATTGAAACAACACTTTACCTATGTGACACAAACAAGTAATTCAGACCACAATGCCCATAAGCTTCCAATGTCCACAGAGACAAACTACTATGACACCCAATTCATGGGACAAGAAAACAACAATAATGCATAGTAAAATCCACAACATTCTTCACATTCTTTCATTAGAACTAGTCATATAAGAGTTTGAATCCAATCCCATTACCACACGAGAACTAGGAAACATTAGCTGAAATTTTATTTGCCAACACTTCCTATCGCCAAATACATTCATATCTACCTTTTCAATTGACATATAATAATTGGCACAAATATAATTTGCATACAAATGCACATCTCTATAAGGAGGCATATGAAGTTGACATCTTGTGTGCAGTCCCTAAAAGAAATGAACATCATAGATTAGCTTTATTGATCTCTATGTGTGTACACATATGCACGTACAAATATTAAAGTATATTTAAGCACAAATATGCACACACACACACACACACACACACACATATATATATATATATATATCTGTTATCAATATTTAAAGTTCATGTTCAACATAATGTTGTTAGGTTGTGGATCCCTAATTCCTATTGATCAATCTCCATGGCTTATTTAAGAAAAAATGTTAACCATTAAATGTTGTATATAATGCTCAAATATATCTCATAGAGCTCATGCAATTAACATCAAGATGAGGATAGCCATTTAAATGGACGTGCTTTTTAGTTGCAATGAAGTGAAAAGTTAACTTTATAGAGCAAAAGTGATCATACAGCCATCACTTCAATCAATACCTTCAAACCTTGGTTTTCATTATAATAAAAAAAAATTCCTTGCATTCAGATTTACATTATCCTTTGCCCAATAAAATATATCTATCCAAAAAGAAATTACCATCCAATTACTATATGGAATAGTTGCAACAAGGAGCAAAATCCATAGAGCATTTAGTTTATTATTTTGACATGTAAAAAAACTAACAAGTTTTTTTAACGTGTGATAATAGAAGTCATTTCAAATGCCTCCAAGACTCTGGGTGTTGCCTCTATATAGACGAAGGCATTGGAAATCAAAGGGTCCAAAAAGTTGAAGTAAAGCCCATCTAATTCACAAGCGAGATGCAAATGTCTCACAGGGGACAGAAATAAGAGATAAATAAGAAATAGCTAAAGATGATGATTTCGAACTACAATATCAAACATTTGGCACACACCTTTTGCCAAGGACCAATTTCCACACACTAATAAGTAAAGCATAAAGAAAAATTACCTCCTCGAGATCTATACTTGAAATTCTGAAAAGAAGAAAAAAAACACTTAAAAAGGCACTTAAATGAACTAACAGTAACACCAAATGAAAGAGAGAGAGACCATTGCAAATAGAAGTTACTAAACCAGTCTCCTAAAATTATCTTTAATTCCTCAAAAATCACAACAAATTATTCCCCTTTTGTATTATGTTGACGGGTCTTCTATTGTACGGGTCCGGATCTAGATCCATATCCGGTCTACCCTTAGGACTACTTAAGTCCATGTAAACCCTAATCTCTTGGTGTTAATGAAATTTAGAAGAGAGAGAGTGTCTGGCTGCGAGTGCGCGTCAGATCTCCTCACCCGTGGTTTTTCTTCCCTCGTGTTGAGGGTTTTCCACGTTACGTTGGTGTGTGATCTTCTTCTCTCGTGCATATTTTTATTCTACATGGTATCAGAGCCGTGAAGTTCCGGCATTATTCATTTTTTTGGTTCGTGTTGGAGAAATCATCATCCGACACTGTTCATCCTCGCACGTTCTGCTCACTGTTCATCGCACGGATCAAGTTGACGCCCGACGTTCAGACGCCCGACGTTCAGACGCCCGACGCCCAGCGCCCGACGCCCAGCATTCAGCGCCGCTCCTCCCTCGCTTTGCCTCAGTGCCGCCTGTCGCCAGACCAACGTCCAGCGTCGCCTGTCCGCCTGAGGCTCTCTTCTGCCACTGTTTCCGCTGCCGCCTGAGCATTAGGTTCCAGCGAAGTCCTTTCTGCTGCCGCCTGAGGCTCTCAGTCACCGCCTGCACCCGTCTCTGCACTAGAATCTCCTGCGACTCAAGCGCTGTGGGGTTCTGGTCTGCCGTCGCCTAGTCTATCGACGCTGAGAGCACTGTTCATCGTCCTCTGGTTTGTTCCCTTTTTCCGGCGACTCTTCTCTGGTTTTTCCGGCGACCCTCTCTGTTTTTTCCGGCGACCCTCTCTGGTTTTTTCGGCGACCCTTTTCTGGTGTTTCCGGCGTCCTCAGCTTTGCCCCTGGTTTGTCTCCTACGCTGTTCTGTGCTGCAGTCGTTGTTCCCTTTTGCTGCTGTTGCTTGTTCTTCACCGCCTGTTGTCACAGCTGCTTCTGATCTGTGTTTATGGCTGACTCGTCTTCTTCTGCTTCCGTCAATACCGACCTACCTAATGTTATGTCTGCACGGAGCGATCATGTACCGGTTCAGGTTACCACAGTTCAACTTAAGAAAGAGAACTATTCACGGTGGTCTCCTGCAATTACCATGGAAATTGCAGGGCGAGGACGCATTGCCTATGTGAATGGGAGAAAGGTTGAACCTGCGGAAGATAGTATGGCTTGGGATACCTGGTATCTTGAAGACAACCAGGTAAAAACCTGGATTGTTAATTCTGCATCCCCTGATATTCAACCCCTCATTCTTCGCAAGAAGACTGCAAGGGATATGTGGATTATTTTGGAACAGATGTATGGTCAAAAGAAAAAGAAGGTTCGTGTGTATCAACTTATGAAGGATGTTTATTCTCTGCGACAAGGTGCTCTCTCAGTTGCAGAGTTTTATGCAGAACTGAAATCAAAGTGGGAGGACCTTGACTATCACTCCGATATTACATGGAAGTGTCCTCATGACCAGATGCAATATATGACCGATAAATGGGAGAATAGGGTATTCCTTTTCTTATCCGGACTGAATGATGAGTTTGAAAATATAAGGAGTCAGATTCTTAATTCTGACGAATCATTTAGTATTGAAGATGTCTATTCC
>JAANDH010001540.1:0-44955 GCA_011799765.1 Nymphaea thermarum
TCTCTCTTTCTCTGTTTATAAACTTTAGAAAATAATTAAAAAAAATGGTATATGACATTTATATCAATTCGAATGGGCCGATTGGACTGCACAAAGGCACAACAAAATATTCTAAAGAAAACTCATATTGGCTTCATGTTAAGCCCAACAACTTGATTTTGACAATGCTCATGTTGAGAATCATGCTGCGTAAAGAGTTGTAGATGTAATTTAGAACAATGGAATGCTCCATTTTGTTTTGGATAAATTTATGAAACAGTAACAATATGTTAGTATTGTCAAGCAGCATCTAAGGGTTACATCTACAATTCGCTAGCTTAATGTGCTGCACGCGTTCTATATATCCCTTGTTTTCTCCTTTACTTTAGTGATGAACAAACCAGAAAAAGGCAGCCCTTTGTTGATGTACATGGATGTGTTATTTTCAGTAAAGGGTTACTGAAAATATCAACAATTGCTAATCTATTCAACATAAAGATACGGGGTGCTATTTTCAGTAAAATTTTGGTATGTTAAGCCTAGATCCAACCAGTCGCCTAATGAGGAAGAACCAAGAAGTTGGTACCACACGGATTCTAAAGTCGCCGTCATGCCTATTGAGTCCTTAAGGTAGCGTTTATATGCAAGTTGAGAAGGTAAGATAAACAAAAAGCAAAGAAAATTTTCTTAGTACACATTAGAAAGGGAAACCTTTTTCTTAAGATGAAAATTTCACCCAATTTGGATTTGAAGGTGGATTAAAATAGAGAAAGGAGAGTAAAAGGCCTCCGGACTGTTGGGGCGTCTCCCAACTCTATAAATACGCAGCTTCTCTCATGTGTTTCTCACACTGCTTCGTTCACAACAAGAGAGTTTAGTGCATTCGAATAATAGCTAGCTAGCTTCATGGCTTCCAAGCTCTTCCTTGTTGCCATTGCCCGGAGGCTGAGGAACATCGTGTCGTTCCCATCGTCCTTCCGTGACCTCGAATCTGGCGAGGTCTCAGAGAACTCAAACTCCTTACATCCCTCAACTGCCGTGTCGCCCGTCGCTTCTACTTCTACCCGCCTCCGTGATTCTTCCACCTCTCCACCATTGCCCGGTCCTTCTTCATCACATAACGACGCAGGCTTTGATTGATTGGGGTGTCGTAGGTTCGACTCTCATTGCTATTCAGTGCAGCTGGATTGTGGGGCTGGTATCAGTGTGCTTGGTAAAGGCGCTGCCTGCTGCTTGGCTTGGCCTTCTTTTGGAAGCAGGAAGCAGTCTTTTTCCTGATGGCCATCGCTTTGCTTCTCACGTTGTATTGGCGGATCTTTGCTCTTTACCTGGAAACGAGTGGGATCTGTCTAAATTGTCTTCGGGTTGTTTCCCTATTCATCACAACTGTGGCAGTTCTAATTACAGCGGGAGTATGCATGAGTTATCTCGCGTCGCTTTGAGTGAGGAAGAAGAAGCACCCAGGACAGAGGTTTGGTCCGTTTGGACCTACCATATTGGTTTCTGGATGCTGAAAATTTTGAACTACCGTAGCTCACTCACTGTTTTATATAGCATAACTTAATCAAATGTTTCTTAAATGAATGACAAAATGAAAACATAAATGAAGAAGCTTTCATGGAGGTTCCCCCTGGCATGGATATTCCCAAAGGTAAAGCATTTCACTCATTTACAAAATATTATATAGCAGTGACAATTTCCCACAAGCGTATCAGGCATATTGAGTAATTCTCTTTACGTCAACACATAGCACTTCAGGAAGAATGTGGATTTCTAATTTATGGACCTCTTCACCAAGACTCTCAAGCTCTTAATCAGGTTCCTCCTGAATTTTTTTTTTTAACCAAATCATTAAAAATTTGAAGGGAATACCTGTGCATTATACACATATATAAACATAAATAACATCTTTAGATACTTGTATAAACGAAGTATATAAATAGTATGGTTTTCTTTTTTCTACTTTTCTGGTTTTTCTTGTGGCCATTGGTCGAGTAGACTTGTCCAGCCATCATCCTATTGGGCTTTACAATCATCCTATTGTATTCTCCGAAACATTTTTCCCAGACATTATCATAACAAGTGCTTGTGTGACATAGCAACCATTGCATTTATGCTTGTTCTTGTTATTGTGATAGGCTCGTTTGAAACTTATACTCAGTACTGTTACTGTCTGCAAGAATATTTTTTGTGCTTCTTATTTTTAAATAATATCCCAACATATCATTTTTCACTAGTGTTGAAGGAAACACATAAGATCTGACACCCAATTCAAGGAGTTGTTGATTCATCCCTCTTCCTTCCTCCTCCACGCACAAACAAAAGAGAGAGAGAGAGAAAAAAAAAAAAAAAGAAAACCCTTACTGCACAAATCATAGAGGCATATTCTAGTGTAGTTAATTAGAACACAGTGGAATTCATACATGTAGCTTTGAACATTCAAGAATGTATAATAAAAAGGTTGGAGAACATGGCTTTGGATGGTCACCAATGTGAAGCAATGGCCACATTATATTGCATATATACTTTTGAGAAAGAATCATTAATGGTAGGTGACCAAATAAGAAATGGGGGGAAATTTGACAACAAATCCTTTTTTTCTTTTTTTTAAACATAGAAAAGTTGTAAACTTTGGATTGTATCTTCACTTATTATGATACCACCCATTTGTTAATTTGTTTTTCCAATCTTTCATGATTAATGTCAATGAGTGTCAAATTTGATTATCTATGTGGGCAAAGTTTATAAAGGTTTTTTTTCCTTCTTTACAAAGCAAAAATTGATTGGAAGGATTGTATATACCATGAAAAATGACATTATATAGTTGGAATACTTGAGAAACAAAAGGGGGAGATGACAAAAGGGAATCCTTGTTGTCAGTGGTGCATATTTTCTTTCCAGTTATAGGTAATACCTACCCAAATGGTTGGGCATGACGCCCCGTGACATCAAGTAGAAAATACATGGTCAATTTCACTAATGAATAACAGAAAAATGCAATAATTTATATATTTAGACTAAAAGCAAATGTAATGCTACCATCACTGCATTTGAAACAAATCAACTTGAAATATAAGAACTTCTCAATTTGGTAAATGTGTCAAGTCTTGCATTTAGTTTTCCAAGGGAAATAAAAATGCCCTCCTTTTTGGTTCATAAATAACTTGTATTGGTAAATGTGAGGCCATATGTTTCCACAAAATTTTTCTCACTATTTGCAACTCCTAATTATAGTCTTATTCTTAGCCATATGTAGGGGTTAGTACCTCACCTTGGCATTTATAAATTATGAACTTTTTGTTGCAACATTTGCTTCCAACATTTAGGTACTCGGGATGTCAAAGAATCAAATTTGAATAGGATAAACTCATAATCATATCTATTCTTTTGGATAATCTGCATGCTTGGATTTGAATTCAGATTCAAATATAAACAACAAACAAACAAAAAATCATATCTAAATTTTAATATGATTCTGATATCCAATATCACAATCCGAATCTGAATCCAAATTTTGAACAATATTGGCTGATTTTCAAAAGGTAACGGCATTGGATATACAATGTTTTTTCAAAACTAGATATCATGTGAAAACTCATCGGTTATCTCTTCTTCAATCCGAAGCCGACCCACTTTATTAATCGGATGCTATTTTTTTTATATCCAATTTTTTCGGAACTATCCAATTGGGTATTGGATCAAACCTGGATACATTGACATCCCTATCTTCCGCCAAGTAAGTTTAACTATGGCTTCCCTAGGTGCTGAAGCAATATTGGACCTTGGGTATAAGGGGGAGACAAGGAGAAGGGAAGAGAACCTTCAATCGTTTGATTGTTGTCCATTGGGACATGATAGATACCATTTTTGTCTATCGATTGATGATTTTAGGAACATAACACTATATTTCTCTTGTCCAACATTTGTTTCACATATGTTTATTCTCTCACACTTGTTTGAGGTTTTTTTTTTGTTATGTCAAATCTATCCATTCTAGCTAATGTTTGTACTTTCTATGGTAGTTCCGTCTATCATGTCCAGTGTTTGTTTATGCTATATTCGAATTGTATGTTATATCCATTGTTTTTGTCTTCTATGATCAGTTTTGTCTATTATATTCTCTCAATTTAAATAGTGTTTAAGATATATTAGACTTAATATAAATTTCAAATTTTGTTTGAAGTTTAACTTCAAATTTTTAATCTTTTTGATATTGCGCTCTTTTAAAACTTTCAATTTAAATGTTTTTTTAGTTTGTCTTCAATTTTTTAATTTTCGGTTTTTTGCTTAAAGTTTCAAAGCTTATGGTGGCAATTTTCGTGGAATCAGGCTTTTCTTAATGAGTTTCTATTTTTTCTATTTAAGTTTATACTTCAAAGATTTTGAATTAGCTAAATTGTAGTTTGGTTTTAAATCTAATTTAAAAGTTTTAATATGCGTTTTAAATTTGAGGTCTTGGAATTCTATTGTTTTATATCCAATTTTAATATTAGATATTTTTTAACCTTGAGGTATGAGTTTATTGTTTTTATATTGTAACTATAATTTTTTCAAAAATAAGCTTTTCTACATTCTAATTTTATCGGTTTTTACATTTTTTTTAATTTGTGTTATGTGTTTTTTTTATAAATTTCAGGTTTATTTGCATCTCAAATTTGGCATGTTTTGTATGAATTTTATAAATCAAATTTTTTAATTGAAGATATGAACAATACTTTGAAATTTTAATTTCGTGCTTTGAAGTTACTTACGCTTTCGTATTCATTTTTTTAGGTTTTGCTTCAGATTTTGCCTTATAATCTATTTTTTAGTATTCAATTAATTTTGTGCTTTTTTGCTTTCCTTTTTAATTTGTGTTTTGAGTCTATGCTTCATTCTTTGGGTGTTTAAATAGCTATTTCATAATTTATCATATAAGTTCATAATTTCAATTGCCTTATTTAGCCACAATTTTTTGAATTTTGTGCCATTTTATATGTTAAAGGGTTTGTACCACGAATATTTAACTTTATCATTTGTTTTTAATTTTACCTTCGAACCAGATTCTAAAATTAGTGAATTGTATCTTTCTTCTAGAAGTTTTAATTTTTAGTTTTCGTGTTTTGATTTTAAACAGGTACTTGAAAATTCTTGTTAAATATATCTTTTTATGAATTACAAATTTTAGTACATTCTTGAATATCTGAAGAATCTGGAGTGCTTGTCACCTACAACCTTAAATCTAATTTCAAATTTTTAACATAATTTTTGAATTTGAGGCCCTTTTATGTTTGTAGTTTCGATCCATGTTATATACAAATCTTGAATTTCAAGTGTTGTCGGGCCGACCCGGACCTTATAATATTAAAAAAATTATTTTTTAATTTAATAGTATATATGTTAATATTTAAAATATTAATTTAGATTAAAAATTAATTTTATAATTAAAAAATACTTTTTAATTGTAAACTGGCCCGGCCCAATGCCCACCCCTAAAGAAAACCAATCAATTTTCTGGTGCACATAAAATTACTACATGATTCGTTATTAGGTCCTTGTCTATTGCCACCAAATCTCATGCAACTATAGTCGATCAAGTTTCTTGGAGCAATAATATAGTTTTTTCATAACATGTTCGAAGGAAATTGCTCAGCAATTTTTAATGGCATTATCTCTTATAGGGCCTGGCAATTATGGACAGATTATACTCTTTTCTAAATTTTTTTTTTTTGCACAATTTGTTGATTCGGGTGAGCGAGAAGGTAAATCTCACCGCCCGAGTGAAGCCCGAAGGTCCCTCATACCCTCTGCCTCCGGGGTCCTGAGCTGCGTCGGTGTCAGTGATAGAATGGAACACCCTTTATCTGGATGTCGTGCCCTGTCACCTTAAAATGAGTATCAAATTCTATAGCGTTTGGTTGATCAGATAAAGGATAGAAGAAAGCAAGTATAGAAAGTGGGTTACGTTCGTGCTCGCACTTTGTAATTGTGAGTTCGGTTAAGCTTTTTGGAGTGTGTAGTTAATTAATTAAAACGTTCTTTCTTTTTTAGATTCCAAAAAAAAAACACTGTGAATATGAATTAATTGGAAGAATCGTTCATATAATTAATTTAAAGAAAATGGAAGGAAAAAACAATTTCTGTTTATGCTATTTCTATATGAACCCACATGTCAATATGCATGAAAACAGTATAACAAACAAATTACATACTCTAGAAGGGAATATTATGCCTTGTAGTTGGGTATAGTTATCCTTAATTGCTTTGTAAAAAACAGAATCAATTTGTTTCGGTCCCTTTTCCTTTTTGTGTATTTTGAAAATTTTGTGGAATAACAAACAATCAATTCTTATGTGCTTATTGGATCTTCGTTACTGATAAATTTTGATATACTTATCGAATCTTCATTTAATTTTGGAGTCAAAAATTATGGTGATCCAATCATTTGGGAAACATGAATCATGTTTATTTGTATATCTATATTTAGGTACTGTTCCTTCTTGACAAGCGGAAGAAGTACTTCATTCGATCAGGTAAATTTATATAATTTTGTTAAATTTGCTAATAAGACTGGTTATTAACATAAATTTGAATTGTGTGGTTTCATGAACAAATAGATTAAAGATAATCGAGTATCGAGTAGTTGGTAGGCAGTCATTCATCAATAAACAAAAATTGACGGACTTATCGGGGCGGAGCCTTTCATCTTATGAGATTAACCCATTTCACGAGGCGAGCCAGCTCGAGCTCGACTGGACTCAAAAAACTATGGAGCTCAAGCTCGTGTTGAACTCGAGCTCCTTTGAACATCCTTGAGCTTTGACTTGACAATATTGCATTGAAACTTGTCTTTGTTAAGCATGTCTGTTTCTCTTAACACGTTAATTTTTTTAACTTGTTTAGTGGGTACTTTTCTAATATTCTCCGAGTATATTTTGGCATATATTATCTAGTCGACCCATGTCTAATTTCAATGGGTCCAACTCTATTCATTCAACATTTCAAGCATACATTTGAACTCAAGTTCCACTCATTTATAAACGAATAAAGTTTGAGTTACATAGTTCTCGTATTTAGAACAACCTAAATGAATTTGGAGCGGCCAGGCAAATAGGAAACCATATGTGGATTTGATCCACTTAAAAATGTTGTTCTAGATCCAATATCCAAACCCAATGGAAAGGGGCCTGTAGAAACCTCTGTTTGAATTGGCCATGCGGTGGCGATGATTGAACATATCTATTCCATCTTGATGAGCGTATGTTCCATCAAGAAGAGAAATATGCTAGATGTGGAAATTCATGTTCTACAATGGGGATCATGACACAGCCTTCCTGACATGAAATAGGTGTTAGGAACAACACACAATAAACTTTCTTCATTCACTTTCAAGAGGGGGTTAGAAGCAACAAGGAAGAAGACAACGATTTACGTGGTTCGGAGCAATAATCTCTTACGTCCACGGTCGCACAGATCTCTTGTATTCTCTCTCTCAGATGAACACATAGAACAACAACACACCAGCGGCGGCCATCCTCTAAACATAAGGATTAGGGCAAACCCGCATTTGTACAAAATGACATATATGCCCTTACATATAGAAAAAAATTTTGTGGTATTGCATATGAGTGTCCAGTATGAATCAAGTTCCATACACCAACATATGTTCTATCAAGAAGAGAAATATGCTAGATGTGGAAATTCATGTTCTGCAATGGGGATCACGACACAGTCTTCCTGACATGAAATAGGTGTGTCTAAGAATGAAGAACAAATATAGATGAAATGCATTTACACTGGCAGAATACATCTTACACGTCTGCTCAGTGTGAGGTACATATAGACGTGAACACACCAAAAATCACCTACTCTCGAACCCGGGCAAAAACGAAGTAGCCATGTTCACATAATTCATGTGATATGCTGTTCTTCTTGTTGCAATGGATCCACCTGGAAGAATCTTTGTGTTTATCTCACAGGTGCATGGAGCATCAAGCGGTATTGGCACATTTGCTATTCAGATTGCTAAACATATCAAGAGCTTCTGTTACAGCAGGTGACTGCAACTTTTTATGCTCAATTGATTTAATTAATGTGATGTAACTCTCGTGTGAAATTAAAATTTTCTGTCCAGGAAATGAAGAGAACCTGAGACTTTGCAAGAAACTTGGGGCAGATGTGTTTGGCCTGCAGGTGCTGGTCTAAGAAATAGAAAGACTACCGAAAACAAATCTGTAATTGTGAGTGAAGTTGAGAAGAATGTTTGGCCTGCTATTGAAGCCTGGAAGGTGAAGCCTGCAATATACAAGGCGTTTCCATTATCTGAGGCAGTAGAAGCCCACAGGATCCTGGAAAGCAGCACACACTTTGGGAAGATTCTACTGGTTCCTTGATTTTAGCTACAAGAAAGCGGACAAGATTGGCGAATAGATGGGAAGTTTTCTTTGTTGCCTCTGCTCCTTCATTCCATTTTAATGTTGAACTGCGGAAAATAATTTGATTTCATCTGTGAGCTCACGAAAACAAAGATAAGTCTGATTATTGCAAGTTACGGCAAATTCTCACCGAGAAGGCTCTCCTACCTTTCTCGTTGTCTCTAATTTTTTCTCTTTCATTTGCATGTCTGGCATCATGACTGGGATTCTAATTTGTCTTGTCTTCCTTCTTGCTTTCTACCAATTCAATAATATTGTGATTAACATGAAAGTTTTTTATCTATTTGGTGTGGTTATTTATCTAATTTCGGTAAATTTAAAAAAAAATTCCTTATTATCAAACTAAGAATTAATTTTTTGAAAATCTGGAAATATATTTCTTTACCATCAAACTCAGAAATATATTTTTGAAAATATATTTCTCAGTCATCACACACACACACCAAAATTAGAATCGAAAAGATTTTTCCCATTCATTTTTTTGAAGAAATATATTTTCCGAAATATATTTCCAATTCCACATTTTCGGGCCATCAAACGGCCCCTAAGTGTACCCATTAAAAGTATTGTTCTCTCAATATGTTTGTTTCATTGTGGATCTCACATCTGTGGTGATTGATGGTGATCCACGGATTTAAGGTTGGACATACCCCACATGTAATATGGATTTAAGATTGCACACCTTTTAATGATATTAGGTTTAAACTACTTAATCGATTTATAGGCAGCTATCTTTTCAATCCTGTGACGTAGATTGTCATGTTACCTTTCTACAATTCTTCTAAACTCCAGAGTGATTTATACACCACATGGCATCAGCTTTGAAACTCGCCGAGATAGACCTACATCTTTTGGAAAGAAATGTTCTCAAGGAAGGATGAGAAAATTTTGAAGTTGTTTGGCAACAGTAATTCATTGTTCCAAAAAATAGAACACATTCATCAAACACCGCCATAATTTTTGTCTAGTGAATCTGTCTCTGCTATATTTTGAGACAGGTTTATGAGATAGTACCACAGCCTCTTTGGGACTTTTTATTTCTCAGTTCAAATGAAAAAAAAAAAGGAAAATCCCAAACATGTGATAAGATGGGAAGTACATGTATTAAAGAATTTGTTTCCTACATGGCTTTATCACGCGAATTCAGCCTTAATAGTAGTTCAAATCTACAAACGCATAACTGGACAATAAATGTCAAAAAAGAAACTAAAGAGGAGACAATATTAATCTGTAGCGAATAATTAACGCGTTGACTCATTTTCACCTACTATAGACCCACCACAGCAAATTGGTAAGGGAGTTGCCATCGTCGTGCGTTTTGAGGCTTCTTATACTCGCTAAAGCTTGGCCTCTGTCATAGACTCCCTGCAAGGCATACACGAAGCCCTTCCAGCCATCTTCGACGCCGGGCCTGGACAACGCAGGCATGGCCCAATTCACCAGCTGCTTCACGTACTTGACATCTTGAAACAGAGTCTCCGTCACCGGCAGGACGGGCAGCAGCTGGATGCCCAGCCTGCATTCCCTTCTCTCCGCCGGTGCAAACCAGAGGCCGCTCTCCCTTTTGTTAGACCACAGAACCCCTGTAACTCTGTTGCCGCTGCTGAAAGTGGTGTTGTACACCATGCTCTCATCTCCCACATGCCACCATGTCTGTGCTGCCTGCATCACAGCCAGTAAACGTCAAACATGCCATTCTTTCACATTAGATCTCTTTCTCTCTTTTTCTCTCTGGTGCGCCTGCGTCAAAATGAAGCTGGTCGGCAAATGATGCATGGTCGGTAGACGATGCATATCTGGTTCAAGTCTTGTTACTCTCCTGATGACGTTAAGAGTTGTCTTGGTTTAGTTATTGTGTCTCCCCTCCTAGTCCTCTCTTTCTCTCTCTGTCTCTCTCTCTCTCTCTCTCTGTTTCTCTCTCTAAATAAATTAACAAATAAATAAATGTAAATGCTCACGCATGACATTATTTCAGTTGTCAATGGAGGGAGAGAAAAAAAATCATTTTTCTAAACCTGCCATTGACCATGCTTGTGGTGGTTGAAGGTGGGTTAGCCCCTCCTTCCACTACTCTTTCTCACCAACATCATCTAATTCTCAGAAAAGCCTCCTTCCAGTCATAATGGTTGTGATTGCGTGCACCCAATCTAGTATCTTCTTCAGGTTCGGTAGATCAGAATTAATTAATAACCTTCTCAAACCAAATAATTTTGAGAGTTACCAGACATTATCAGTTAATTGTCTTGGGGAAACTAATCATAATCACTGTCGCTCTGCCAACTTATAGCTTGGTACACCACCGCCCTTGTGATCTGGATTCTTGATTGCTGGTAACATTTAATCTGGCAACTAACTTTTTATTAGTTGCCTGTAAATTGGTAGGGCAGGTGAAAAGGATTCATGGGGAGAAAAAGTTGTGGAAAATGTTATACCAGTATAGGCGATAGGATCTAGGAGAGGAGCAGTGTGAAAACAGAAAGCCAATAAGAAAAAGAAAGTGAATTGTGGGCAGAATACCTCAAGCTGGTTTAGAAAAAAGCAGCACAAGCGTGCATGAGTAACTTGTGATTCTGGTTGTTGAAAACTTTTCAAAATATGTGGAAGATCAAACCATCACGGACGGATCGATTCAAAATAAAGTTTGCATTCAAAAATATACGGGGAGATATTTAAAAACAAAAAACATGATAAGGCCAATGAAATATGAAATGTATGAATGGTTAATATCGCATTGATACCAGAACGATTTCACGGTAGTCAACAAATTAAGTAGCCCATTTAATATCCCATCGAAACGATCAAACTTAATTTGGAAAATCTTAAATTTTTACGGTTTCGAACTTAATGCCAGAATAGTTTCATGGTATAGCAAGAATGAGCCACAGATCTCACGATTTTTTTCTATGAGATCTGATTTGGTAAATCTCTACAGGCTTATTCTCCTTTGCACAGAAAATCCTATACCAGATCTTGCACCTTGTCTAGAAGACGGCAGAAACAGTAAAAGCTCAACCAGAGGCCACTCTTTACGTACCTGTATCTCGAATGCTGCCAGTGTTGATCCGACCGTCTCCAGCTGCTGATCGGCAAATGCCTTGCCGACCAAAGCCCCTGAATAGTAAGCGGCGATGGCCTCGCTGCTGCTCTCCTGGTTCCGGCCGTCGCCGAACTCCGTCAGGCCGCCGGCCCATGAGTGCAGCTTCCACAAGTCGAAGTTCCTGAGCTTTGTAGACGTTTTTGATGAGTTCATGGACAAATAGTCATCCATCAGAGCGTAAATCTGCGGCCGGAAGCTTTTCCCCCAGCTCGGGTCGAGCTTCGTGAGCACGGCGCAGCCGTAAGCGAAGTAGCCCAGATGGAAATGATGATCATTGTAAACTCCAAAGCCGAAGTCGGCGCCCGAGTCAACCGAGCCGCTCTTGGTTGTGAGCCCTCCCCACGTGGAATCGTAGAGAAAACCATTGCCTTGGAAGTTTCCATTGAGCCATGGAGTGATTGAGTTCTTCAGGAACTGAGTAATGGTCGGAATCGGGCCCGGAACTTGCAGTTCTTCGGCAATCATCGCCAGCCTAGCAGCCCTGGCGATCGCTTTCCCGTAGAAATAAGAAGATGTAGTGTTGATGGTGCTCAATCCGGCCACGTCGCTTTGAAGTGCAGCGATGATTTCAGGCGAGGATCCATTGGCCACGCCGGATTTGGAGTGCCATGAGATGGGAATTGCACCAGTCCCAAGAGTCCATGCATCCCCAACGACACCAACAAGCTCGCCGTCAACACTTTGGTACCGGAATTCCTGCAAGATGGTGGTGCCGTTCGCGAGAAGCCGGCGATGGAGCGGGTGGGCGAGGAGCAGGAGCTCTCCATTCCCCTGTTTGCTCCAGGAGTACTCTATCGTGAAAGGTTTGGTGATGGTGGCAACGCCCGACACCGGATACGCGGCGCTATAACGGTCGAGAACGGATTCGTAGCTCTTGTCCGGAACGACCGCCAGCCGGAGGACGCCGGCGAACTTCGGGGCAAAGAGAGTCGCATTGTTGGCGGTGAACTGGACTCCGGGAGCGGTGTAGAGCTTCCACGTTTGGCCGTTTTTGAGCTCGACGGTGTGAGAGGTGGAGTCGCCGGATGAGGAGAAGGAGAGGATGGGGTTGGTGGCGGAGATTGAGATTCCGGTAGCGGCGTCGGCGGATGCTATACATGTTATATAAGGGGAGCCGCGGACTAGAGGGAAGGAGAGGCCTCCGGGGATGCTGAGAGTGACGGAGGTCTCATCGAAGTGGGTGATGGTGTGTTGGGGAGATGACGCTGACTGAGGAGCAGTGGTGGCGGTAATGGTGAGGTCAGGGAGGAAGAGTTGGGAGATCAAGGAGAGGGTGACCAGGAGAGATGGGTAAGAGATGGAGAGGGAGTTGTTCGAGGATCTGACGAGGTAAGGGTGGATGTACTCCGGTTGATCGCCGTTCTTCAAGACGTAGTTCTGCCAGAAGGCGTTCGTTGGGAGAGGTGGGGAGCGGAGTTGGTCGGAAAAGAATGGTGGCGGAGAAGGAAGAACCGGAGATTGGGTGATGGTGAAGGGAGAAAGAGATCCCATCTCTCTCTCTCTCTCTCTCTCTCTCTCTCTCTCTCTCTCTCTCTCCTCTTGGTTTAGAGATGATGTAAATATATAGCGGCTATAGTGATTGAATGTCGCTATTTATTACTGTCATAATGAAGGTAATAATCTAAGTTATATTAAGAAAGACGGTGAGCAATTACAGATACTTAGCATTAATCCTCGCGAATCAATATTGTAAGAAGTTGGTATCTATCATTATCTATGAACAATTTTTCTTTTGGATTCTTCTTTAATGCCAACCATCCTATTAATCATATTCTCAGTTCAGTTCTTCGATCGAGTCTTCTCATCCTGGGCAGGGGCAAGTTTCATCCTTGAATTTTTGGTCAGCAATCTCAAATTGAGCCATAAAACCGTCGTATCTTTATTTAAAGATGAATTAGATACGGATATTTAGAAAGATCCGAGAACATATTTATCTTTTCACAAAGGTTTTCCAAAATTATTGTGATCCCCATTTCGAAAAACCAAACAATCAAGATGATGGTATTTAGATACGTAATATTTTATGAAGATCTAGAGACATCTAGGGTCGAACTTCATTTTGTAGGTCTACCTAAGCGATGTATTCTATCATAAGCTTGGTGCTTTGGAGTCAAAATGTTTCCAATCATTTTGAAAATAAGAGGCATTGTGATATGATTCAGTGAGTTCTTGAAGCGTGTGTGAGCATAAGGGAATTGACCTTGTGTGTGAAAGCTTGGGCTTGGTTAATCGAGTTGGAGGCCTAACACTTTACCGATGGTTGACTAATGGGGAGACAATTTGTCCTTTGTTCTTCTAGCTAGATTGAAGTTTGAGTTGTTGGACAAGGAAAATTTGGAGTCGAGTTGGATGGGTTGGAGACCATCTTTCTGGTGTAGGATTTTGATATTAATTTTCTATAGACCCTAATCAACGTGGTTTGGACTTGGATTTGGATTTGGATTGAAAGTCCGATATCAAGTTCCATAAATCGTTAGAATTTGGATTCCGCTAACATATAATTATAATTTGAATTCAAATCTGATATAATCTCAAAAGTCAGAAGCGAATGCAGCGTCTGGTAACGGCGCCTTTAGGCCAACCGACCGTGTGATGTGAGAAAGCGCGTTGACAGCATCAAGTTCTTCACTCCTAACAAGATTTGACTTTTTCATCACTAGTTGGGAGTAGTGCAGTTTCATGTATGTGTGTGTGTGTGCTGTGTGCGTGTATATGTATGTATTCTTAACTCATTTAAGATAAATTTTTGCTTATATATATATATATATATATATATATATATATATATATATATTGAATGATAATTTAGCTTTTTAGAGCCATGCAGCCATTAAATTTACAACATCCAATCTAACATAATGGATGATTAAAAAAAATAGAAATCAAGGTCACCAAATGAAGCACGCTGCCCCTCTCAAAGGTCTCATCCTTTTTCCTTGACTTCAGGGTCTTGAGCTATGTCTCAGTATTAAGCGATGAGACCTTTACGTGTTTCAACTTGCACGTCAAAACCTTCCCGCCCCTTCTTTCTCTTATTTGATATCAATTAGGAGCATAGCCCGCACTCCTGAAATTGATGATAAAATTTTCTCCAATAAACTATATTTTTTGAAAGAGTGGTTGATTAGTTCAACTTTGTTATATGAAGTTTCATTACCACCATCCTCGCACTAGCGCTTGAAGGTATCAATATATTTTCTCCAATAAACTCTTGCTTTTGTTTCTATGACGACGACCTTGATGATAAAATTTTCTCCAATAAAATATATTTTGTTATCATGCTGAAGAAATTAAATTTAGGGGAATCTTCTTTTTCTTTTTTTTATTTACATTTTTGTAAATTTTTCTGAAAACGAGATTTTTTATTATTTTTTTGTTATCTTTTTAATAAGGTGATATACCATTCTATTATTATTGCAAGTGCAATGCATAATAATATGAAATGTATGGCCTTCTTACCAAAAAGATTGTGAAAATCAATCTTTTTTTTTTTGAAATTTTAGACAAATGGTTGTCTGGAAAAATGAAATTTCCGTTATATTTAAGACGTTATTTTTTTCAAAAAATAGTTTTGACCTACTTAAAACGTTGATAAATTAATAATTTCCCCTCAAGATCTTTTGAATAAAGCAAGTGGGTCTCGTTGGGTAAAATGTCTAACTCTGCCTTTGAGCAGCTTGGTTTATTTGCTAACCCTAGGTTTGGGATTAGGAATAAGCTAGCGGCTTCATTTAGCTAATGCCAAAACCACTAATTATCAAATGGAAGCACGTTGTAGTGAGTACAATCTCCACAGGCTAGAGGAATCTTGAAGGTTTTGAATACTCCAAAGCATCTTATATAGTTTTTAATTTCCACTTTGTGCCTTAAATATGTTCAACTTCCCAATGTAAAAAAACAAATTAACAAAACTATACCCTCTTTCTCTCCCATATAATTTTTTATGAAAATTTTCATGTCGGCAGCATCTGAAGACAAAATGTCTCCTCTGCCTACAAGCTGTGTGAACAGGATGTGGATCACTGGGCCGTAAGTTTGACAAAGCCCACCATAGATGTCTATATATATATATATATATATATATATATATATATATATATATATATATATATATATATATATATATATATATATATATAACTTTGAAACATAATATTTTATGAATTTGTTTGTCTGCATCTTTGTTGACGGATTTGTGAAACGGTAAAAAACTGTTACTGCTGCCAAAGGCCTCTTTAGGATGTATTTATTTTACCATGGATTTGATGTCCACAGTGATCAGAATTACTAGATCTTAGATACATGGATTTAAGGTTAGATCACCACCCCCTTTTCAATTCGATTTTAAATATACAATTTTTTTTATATGTAACGTGGATTTAAAATCTATACTACTAAATCCTTAGTTGGTTCACACTGATGATCTTACTATACACACTTTTTAATGCAGTTTCTTATCTATAGGGCTGCACATGATTCGAGTCGAGCCCGAGTTTGGCCAGCTCGAGCTTGACTCGGCTCAAAAAACTCGAGCTCGGCTCGAACTCGACTCGAGCTTCTTATAACAAGCTCAAGCTCGACTCCACTACACAAATCAAGCTTGAACTCGACTCATTTAATTTGTTTAGAAGTTAACTTGTATAAGCATTAACTCGTTCAACAAAGGTTAACTCATATAATGCGTGTAACTTGTGGAACCGGTTTTGGCAATATTATATATGTACCAGTTTGCGAGTTGACTCAAGTGTAAACAAGTCGAGTTCCTGAAACTCGAACTCAACTCGTTTATCGTTTCGAGCATCTTTGTAAGCTCGAAACTCGGCTCGTTTATAAACGAGTCGAGCACGAGCTGAGTTTTTTCGAGCGAGTTCGAGTCAGCCCGAGTTGGCTTGGCTTGTTGTGCAGCCCTACTTACCTAAAATCTGAGCCTATCAAACACAACTTTAAAGACATTGAGGTGAAGAAGGCGATTACAGGAAGGGCAAGTTAAAAGAGCATGCAGGTTAAAAGAGCAAGAACAAATCCAACCGCTTCTTCACGGGAGGCGACACGGCTAAATGGGGTTTGGTATTCTTTAAGGCACAAAAAAGTCGGGGTGGTTGGCTTCACTCTCATTGTCAACAGTAGCCATTATATCAGATCAGACATTGAGACGTGTGGAGCTCTCTAAATGATAGCAGATGATCCTGTAACATCTAGAAGCCCCACCATATAGAGCTGAGTATGACAGAATCAGACGTACTCCGATATTCTTTTTGAGAAAGCAAAATTCTGCATTTGTCTTCAAATGTTAGTTTCGTTATCTTCTCTGTTCATCGAGAGATTGTTCCTGTTACTGAAATAATATGTTCTAAAGATGAACATATAGATCACAAGGTCAATATTGAAGTAGGAAAACATCAAATCAATTATGTTCACCTAATCCAACTTGGCTGTAAGACCAAGATGGTAAAGAAAAAGACAGTACTTCACTTGTTACAGCAACTGCATACTGTAATATATTCTAAACTGGTAAATCTTTTTCTGGCCCACAGGATCAAAATTTAATGATTTTTTGAGAAACTTGCAAGTGTTAGGTGCGTTTGCAGAGCAAGAAGTTGGGGACATTAATGAACATTCTTTTCTCAATGGGCATCACTGAATAGAAGAAGGCATATTTGGATGCAGAGCGTATGGAGACATCTAACTGAAACAAGGCATTTTGAACCTTTAAAATAGTGAGGATGGACCAAAATCTCAGTTAAATTATGTGTTTGTTAGTTGGCACTCTTTCCTTCCAATTCCATTAGTTTATTTGGGAGACTGTTTCTTATGGCAGAGTCATTAGCTAGATGTGTGGGATTCACCCCTTGCCACAGTAGGGTAAGTTGGGACTGTTTGTGGTGAGGGACTTCTAATCCTACCTACTGCACTAACTCTAATGCAAATAAGAACAGTGAAAGTTCACAATTCTCAGTTTTTTTTATATATATTTTCTGATGTTGTCATATAGCCAAACTGTCTTGTCATGACTACAGAAATATCACATGCATAAGCTGTTCAATATTAAAATTCTGATACTTCTCATTTTTTTTTTTATTTCTTACAAATGTACATAAATCCAGTAAGAGGCAGGGGGGATTAAAAAAAGTATAAGATAACATATCTTTCAACCATAGTCACAAATAATGTCTCGGAGTTTTAAACGGCGATGTTTTTCTCAGGTATAATATGGCGAGCTTGAAAAAAATGAGAAAAATAAGAAAAATACGGTATAAATTTTAAATAACTAAAAATGAGAGGAAAATAAAATAAGTGAGAAACTAATAACACAATCATCAAAAGATAAGTAGGTTTGCAACAAATAAAAAATGAATAAAAAACTGTTTGTCATTAAAAAATTGAAAAAAAAACTGAAAAAAACCTGAAAAACGTGTTAAAAATGTGTTTTTTCGTTTTTGACGTTTTTTAAAAAAAAAACGTGTTTTTTTATGTTTTAAACAGCTAATTCATTTATCCTTTTTTTTTTTAAAGAAAAGGTGTTTAAGATCGGTGAGACGTGGAAAATATTTTGGCAATGATTTCCTGCATTTTTATAAACTATATCAGCAAGATTGTAGCTCTGATGATCTCTAACAGTGCAGTGACTTCTTCAGCATGCTCATAGGTATTCTTAATTAGCATGAGCATGAACCTTGGAGTTATCTTCAATGGCCGCGAACTCTAAAATGGAAATATGATCAACACATCCAGCAATTGAAATTCCCAACCTTTTACCGTTCGTACAATTGGTCTAATTTAATGAGCATCACCTACAAAGGCAAACACATCAATCTTTCTTCTTGGTAACTCAATAACAGTAAACTGTTGGATCCATGTGAATTGAGTTTGGATCTAGATGGGGTGAATCTGGATCATTATCGGCCAACTTGAAGTGAGTAGGTTTTGTGGGGCATGATAGGCAGTCAGTTCTTGTTTTGAATCCTTGAGGCATCAACTCTTTTTTACTGTAGAAGAAGGGTTACTGAAGTGCAAGTTTAAGCACGGTGAGAGTGGCATCCGAATGCACCCAAACCAGACCATATACCTTAGATGGACAAGGAATTGGGCGGAAGTTTTGGCTCTCTTCTGAGCAGTAAGATGAAATATTCCGGCTCAATATGTTATACACATAAGAAGATATATCTAATGGATCAAATATAGGTGGAAAGCTGGATACATCTATTCATTAATTATAAACGAGAAATTTTGTTTTAACATACTTAGATTTGGATCTCATATAGCTATTAAAATCTATTAATCTATTATAGAGAAGCAATGGTCTCAAGGTGTTATCATCGTTCTAAACTTGCTTGCATAGTGTTATTTTTCCAAAAATGCATGGTTGCAAGATTAACTTAACTAACAACTTTGTTCATAGGCCTTACCATATGATTTAAAAATAAAACTCAGCATTGACGAGGGTGTTCTATCGAGTCCAAGAGAAGCACCATTAAGGGTTTCTACTGCTAAGCTGGCCGTGAGAAAAATCTCAAAGAAGATCCTGAATTTCAAAATTTTCTTTCAGTTTCTCAGATTTGGACATGCTCTATAATTCTTTGTGGCCCTTGGATGCATACCCTTTTCATTTCCACATGGCTGAACATATCATACGATTTTAGTGCAGCATGAAATTGTTTCATGCAATTTCCATGAAGAAAGCTTGTTTTTTTTTCTTAGTGATTAATGTTTCTTATTATGAATGATTGTTCTTTCTTTTATCAATGAGTGAATCTTTAACAGCTACCCTTCTCTTTCGGTCTTCTTCCCAATATTTAACATTGACACATCCAACTTACAGGAGCAGCTAAAGAAAATTCTCATCCTCACCTTTTTAAGCACTTTCAATTAGCTTTTGAGGGTAAATTCTTTACACAGAAACTATAAAAAATGAATAAGAAAAAAAAATAAGTTAAATAAAGAGATTGCTAATTAAACTATAATTAGAAGTTAATTTTCCTTATCATATAAAGTATCAATCATGGTTTCACTTTGGTGAAAACTATAACATATAAATGTATTTTACCTTAAAATGAACTTAGTAAAACTACGAGATCATATAAACGAAACACATGTAGACAAGGTACTTAAATAGTACATGTGGTTCTCATGTATTAGAGTGTGCATCTCCCCATGTATTAGACATGTGTTTCTCATGTACTCCAATAAGTATCAAGTTGAATTTGACATTGGATTGTATAAATAGTGATCNCCATACTGAGTTAGCCGGTAAGCAACTAAACGATGATATTTAGACTAAGCGCCAGACGACAGATTACAATCTTCATATCCAATTCTGACAAGAAATAAAAATTTGAAGCATTGCCGAATCAACATAGAACTGTGAAAAATAAATTTGATGAGAAAAGATGCATACATCGTTTGGCTGTTGGTCGTCGCTTTCTTTTTTTCTTCTATTGCGTAACTTTTGTGAACTCTTTGCGTGCAAGTTTATCTTCTTATGGAAGAAAGAACAATTAGGATAAAAAAAAAAACTAAAAAAAAACACAAGTCCGGCCCGTTTTCTTTTACGGTGCTTTCGATCGAGAAGAAGCAAAACTGAACCAAAGGGACGGCCAGCGGTATTTCGTCTGTAATTGTATAATAAAGAAAATTTTATTTTTAAATTTTTTAATCTGAAAAATATCTGTCCATGCACGATGAATGTGTCGATCAAAAAATACACGAAAAGGAATGAAGAACCGTACGTGGTGTACAGTAGAAAACAGGACAAAATACTTAATTTATGATTTCTAATAGCATGCTGATCCTTACTTGCATGCGGAAAATACTTAGGTTATGATTTCTGAATAACATAAAAGCATAAATATATGACAATAAGCTGTGAGCTAATTTCTGCATCCTGAATAAAATGAGAGGAGTTATGCATCCAAAAATATTCTCCTATTAACCTTCAAATGCTCTGAATTATCGATAAATTGAAAGGAAACAACAAATCAGCCTCCAAATAGAGTAAATCGGCTTCAAAAACGATGAACCGGCCAAAACAGTTTGAACCTATTCAAAACTGTGAACTGGTTTCAAAACCACCTGAACCGGTTTAGAATGCCAAGAGCATTATGGATCGGTTTTAAAACTCTATGAACCCGTTGCAGAAACCTCGTTAACAATATGAATCAGTTTTACTGATGTATCGGTTCTTCTTATTGATGCGATCTTGGATAATGTCAGATCCAAACCAGACCCTATAGCCTAAATGGACAAGGAATTTGGTGGAATCTTCGGCTCTTTGATGAGCAATAAGATGAAATACTGCTGCTCAATATGTTTTAGACATAAGAAGAGATATCTAACGAACCGAACATAACTGGATTCAAAGCCAGTTTGATTTAGGCATTCGATAAATAGGTCCTTATTGGTTCAATTTTGAGATATATCAATGCTCAGTTAGCTAATAAGCAACTAAACAATGATATTCAGGCTAAGCGCCAGACGATATATTAGAATCTTCGTATCCAATTCTGACAGGAAATAAAAATTTGACGCATTGACGAATCAACATAGAACTGCGGAAAATAAATTTGATGAGAAAAGGTGCGTACATCGTTTGGTTGTTGGTCGTCGCTTTCTTTTCTTCTTCTATTGGGTAACTTCATTCTATGTCACAATGGTATGGGTACGGGTTCGGGTACGGGGGTACGGGTAAGGCATTTTTTAAAATCGTGGTACGGTACGGCGACTATTATATATAATTATATATAATTAATTCAAAAAAATAGTTATTATATATAATTAAATCATAATTATTATATATAATTAAACCACAAGGAACTTAAAATCATGATTTTTTTAAAGTTATAATGAGACTTTTTATGTTAAAGTAAAAAAAAATAAAAAAAATAAAAAACAAGTAATTTTTTTGAGTTTTTTTTATTATAATGCTGTTTGGATCTGGATCCGACTCGGATCCAGATCCGAGCCGTACCGGAACGTACCGCCGTACCGGTACGTGGTACGCCACCAAACTGTGACTTAGACTTCAGTGAACTCTTTGCGTGCTTCAAGTTTATCTTCTTATGGAGGAAAGAACAATTAAAATTAAACTAAATTAAAAAAAACATGAGCCCGACCCATTTTCATCAGCGACGCTTTCGATCGAGAAGAAGCAAAACTAAACCTGAACTTGAAAGAAAGCGACGGCCAACGACAATTCATGTGTAATTGTATAACAAAGAAAATTTTATTTTTGAATTTTTTAATCTAAGAAATATATCTCCAAACACGCTGAACGTGCCAGCCAAAAAAATACACGAAATGGAATGAAGAACTGTACATGGTTTACAGTAGAAAATGAAACAAAATACTTAATTTATGATTTCTAATAGCATGCTGACCCTTACTTGCATGTGAAACATAATTAAGTTATGATTTCTGAATAACATAAAAGTCATAAATATATGACAATAAGCTGTGAGCTAATTTCTGCATCTTGAATAAAATGAGAAGAGTTATGCAGCCAAAAATATTATCCTATTAACCTTCAAATGCCCTGAATTTTCGATAAATTGAAAAGAAACAACAAATCGGCCTCGAAATGGAGTAAATTGGCTTCAAAAACGATGAATCGGCCAAAACAGCTTGAGCCTGTTCAAAACCGTGAACTGATCTCAAACCCACCTGCACCGGTTTAGAATGCCGAGAGCATTATGGGTCGGTTTTAAAACTCTATGAACCAGTTCCAGAAACCTCGTGAATAATATGAACCGGTTTTACTGTTGTATTGGTTCTTCTTATTGATGCGATCTTGGATGATGTTATATCCAAACAAAACCCTATACCCTAGATGGACAAGGAATTGGGTGGAAGCTTCGCCTCTCTTCTGAGCAGTAAGATGAAATACTCCTGCTCAATATGTTATACACATAAGAAGAGATATCTAATGGACCGAATATAAGTGGATTCAGAGCCAGTTTGATTCAGGCATTCGATAAATAGGTCCTTACTGGTTCAGATATCAGTATAGGTCAATTTAGTCTGAGTTTCACACTTGGTATAGCCACGGCCCAAACTGTTTTATGAGTGTAGATTTTAGATCCCAGACATGCCTCATGGCTCCCATAGAACAGGTTGAGGTGGGTAGTTGAAATCCGTTCACTTGGCCAAAAACGGGGGAAAATGTTAAGCTGGATACATCTTATTCATAAATTAAAAATGAGAAATTTTGTTTTAACATACTTAGTTTTGGATCTAATATAGCTATTAAAATCTATTATAGAGAAGCAACGGTCTCAAGGTGTTACCATCGTTCTAAACTTGCTTGCATGGTGTTTTTTTATTCAAAAATGCATGGTTGCAAGATTAACTTAACTAACAACTTTGTTTATAGGCCTTACCATATGATTTAAAAATAAAACTCAGCATTGACGAGGGTATTATATCGAGTCCAAGAGAAGCACCATTAAATGGTCACAACAGGTTTTGCTTGCTTTTAATAAAAATATTATTCGTAATCTATACATAATGATTAAATGATCAAAGTAGATGCATTATCATATTATGTTGATACAACATACAACAACCTCCTTTATCCCATGCTAATGAATCAATAATTTAGAGCCACATATAATAAGACATGCGGGCATATGTATAATTTTAACATTGGTCGATCTTAATAGTAGCCACAAGAAATTATTAAGACAAAATTAACTACTTTGGTGGTTCAACGACATTGCGTTCATATCTTTTCTACTGCTTGTATGATCAATGACATTCAAGGGCCGTTTGATGACTGGAAATATGGAAATGGAAAAAAAATTCTAGAAATGAATTTTTGGAATTTATGAATGGAAAAGAAAATTCTATATTGCCAAAACCACCTTGTGTTTGTTATAAATGAATTATTTTTCGAGAAAAAAATTTCTTCGTTTGGTGGAAATGGTGAGGAAGAAGTAAAGGAGGGAGGAGGAAGAAGGGAGCGAGGGAGGAAGAAGGGAAGGGAGGAGGAGGAAGAAGCAGAGGAGGAAGAAGGGAAGGGATGGAGGAAAAGGAAGGGAAGGAGGGAGAAGAGAGCGAGGGAAGAAGAAGGGAAGGGAGGAGGAGGAAAAAGGGAAGGGAAGGGAGGGGGGAGGAAGAGGAAGAAACGCCCACGGTAAGCCCTTCTTTTTCCTCCTCCTTCCTTCTCTTCTTCTCCTCACTCCCTTCTTCGTCCGCTTCCCTTCTTCCTCTGCCTCCCTTCCTCCTCCATCTTCCTCCGCCTCTCTTCCCTTCCGCCTTTTTCCGCCTCCCTTCTTCCTCCGCCCTCTTTCCCTTCTTCCTCCTCCCTCTTCCTCCTTCCTCATTCCCTTCTTCGTCCGCGTCGTTCTTCCTCGTAACGGTAAAAAAAAAAATTCTGAAAATATTTTTCCACCCCTCTGACTGGAAAAATATTTCCGGGAATATTTTTCCGTTTCCACCTTTAACGAACAAAAAAAAATTTCTGCGTTTGATGGAGAAGAAAAAATTTTAAAAATTTGAATTTTATCTCATCCGCTCCAATTATTTTCCAGGCCATCAAACGGCCCCTCAAGGAACATGCAAAAAATGGCAAGAACATTTTGAAATATAATCAAACTATATGTCACAATGTGTTTTCAATACCTTTGTTTGGTAAAAGTAAATAATTATGCAGCTAAAAAACAGACAGCAAAACACACCTTAAGTGTGACAAACTAACTTCTTTATGATGCAAATCCTCTATTCCACTTTGTTGATTCTCTTGAACATTTTGAAGATTTTCAACTAACATGTATTGTCATTGCAACTAGTTCAAAATTTTTTTTGAATATTTTCAACTAGCATGTGCTTAATGGCTTGGTAAAATATAAAAACAAATTAGTCTAACCTTTTTATCATCTTAAATGACAATGTTTCAATTTCTAATAGCATGCTGATCCTTACTTGCATGCAGAAAATACTTCATTTATGATTTCTAAATAACATAACAAATGAGAAGAGTTATGCAGCAAAAAATATTCTCCTATTAACCTTCAAATGCCTTGAATCATCGATAAATTGAAAATAAACAACGAATCAAAATGGAGTAAATCGGCTTAAAAAATGATGAACCAGCCAAACAGTTTGAACCTGTTCAAAACCGTGAATTGGTCTCAAAACCACCTGAACCAGTTTATAATTTCGAGAGCATTATGGATCGGTTTTAAACTTTGGGAACCTGTTTCAGAAACTTCGTGAACAATATGAATCGGTTTTACTGCTGTATTGGTTCTTCTTATTGATGCGATCGTCAGATCCAAACTTTACGACTGGAATCCAATTAAAATAGACCGGATTATTTATGGGTCTTCAATTTCAATGAAGATGCCTACACGATTCAAAACAAATTGGACACCAGTATATATATAATCGAAAACCATGTCCCAGTTCTCAATCAAATGGATCTGGGTCCTATAGGAAACTGGATCACAGAAGAAGATCTGATCCATAGTTCCTTATTGAATATGGATTGATAATGGATCTAGATCAAATTTGTTTGAGTCCATATAAGTACCAGTATCTGATCCATAACATTTTCTTGAATATGGGATAAGGACTTGGATTGAGATATGGATCGTGGATCCAATAATAAGAGAGTATAAAAGCCCTCGTGATAGGGTTCTGTAAGAAACCCGTAACCTTGACTGCATTTGCACGCCGGTGCCGTCCGTCGTTCTTGCGGGCCCTACGGCGGCCATCGCCGGCAGCCATGGCATCGCATGATGCGATTCTCACTCTCTCCCCTTTCGACATGACGAGGACCCGGCGGAGGGTTGCGATGGAACGAATCGTCGGAGGCCGAAACCAATGGCCGATCCCTGCGATGTCCTGCCCTTTCTCCAGGTAAGCCTTCGAGGTAGCCGGAATCCTAGAAAATTACTGTCTCCCGGCGACATCATGTACCACGCGCCAGCTGTCGGATGGCGAAAAGGCGAAGGAGCTGGTTGGGTCGCCGGCAGACACCGGAGTTCGAACGTCTTTGGATTGGGGTTTCTTGGTTGGGAGATTGAGGTGGACTGTGAGTTTGCGTTATTGATCCTTGAAGCAGCGGTTGTTTTCTTATTTCTGACTTTTCCTGCAGAAAATTGAGGAAAGGAGGGAGGGGTGCGAGAGAAGAATGCGGTGTTGTCAGGTGCACGATGGATGCGACTTTCGGTGGTGGTGGTGGTGGTGTAGGTGAGGCTAAATCGGGTCTTCTTTGTTTTTTTGGTTTTGGTTGATGTTCAAGAACTTTGGTTGTTGTTGTTTGCTTATTGATTAAAAAGAACTGCCGGAAATATGGGTAGTAGAACTTCTTAAGTTCATTGAGGACGAAAGTGTTGCATTATGCCAATGTGCGCCTCCTTCTCTGGGCGATATAAGGGAAGGTGCTTATCGACGTACTTGTATGTCTACTGATTCCCAACCCTAAGGCTAAGATTGGATTCGCAAACCAAAATTCAAACATTTTTCCTTTTCATTTTTAGCACCAGGAGATATTTGGACCGGCTGTCAATTCGGGGTGTCTTGGTAGATTGCTTTATCAGGTAATTTGGGATGTTGGAGGGTGAAATCTTTTTCTTTGTGTAATTCATCAATTTGGGGTCCGGTGGCACATCCAATACTTGCAGTCAGTGTTTTTTGTGAATCTCGTTTTGGTTTGTTATTTTGCCATGTGAAAATATGTGACGGGGGTGAATCTTCTGGCAGAAGATCGCCTTGACAGTATGGGAGCAAACGGATAATGTTTGTAAATTCCTTTGTTAACGTCACCTATCAAACTTGTGATTTTCTATGACAGAGTCTCAGAGAAATCTGTTGGTGCTGTCTGAGTTCATGAGTCGTCTCATATTCCATCGCCTTGAGTAGCGGTGTCACTGCCATTACTTCCTGGGATTGGCCATGAGATGTACAAATTTTTTCTTCAATTGTTCTATTTAGTCATTTTTGTACAGATGTTTATTTCATTTTTATGACATCGTTGCTTGAGGTTATGACATCATTTAAGCAAAGTCTGGTTTGGTTCTTTAGTTCTTCTATACTTTTCGTTATGTGTTAGGAAAGACCTTTATAGTTCCAGATGCATTTGTTAAAGGTGATATTACGGCCTCTATGATCCATTAGTCAAGGGATATCAGATTTTTATTTTGTTGTAAAATCCTTGATGCAAGAAAAGTCTTTTTTGAAGGTTTCTTTGTTTGAATGTGACGGGGGAGATTCCTCTGGCAGAAGAATCCCCTGACAGATGTGGAGCAAGTTCGCGATGCTTGTATATTCCTCTGTTAACGTCACATAGGAAACTGATGGACACTTGTCAGCTTTGTTGCTGTGTGTTTCCGTCAGTGGTCTCATATTCCATCGCCTTGAGTAGCAGTGTCACTGCCATTACTTCCTGGGATTGGCCATGAGACATATATTTTAATTTTTATGTGTAATCATATTTCCATATCGTGGCCTTAAAGCTTTGTCATGCCTATGTATTATTTCACACTTTCTTGCTATTTTCCTTTGTTTTCCTTTTCCAATGTTGTAATCCCTTATGCGGCCAGGGATGAAGCTTCTGAAATACCATCTTTTGGGACTGAAAGGCTATGAAGCCTTGATGCCATTCTGCAATTCTGAGGCCATGTCAAATGTTTTGTGCAATCTACTTTTAGTGGTTTTGTTGCAGTTCTTTGTCTTATCATCTGGACTTGTTGCTCATTCCTATCAGCGTCACTAAAATCATTTTTTGAATTGAATTGGCCAAGCGATTGATTCAGTGAATTGACTGATTCAGTGATTCAGGTGAATTTATTTCGAATCAATAAAAATATTTAAAAGCCGTCTTAGGAAAAGTATATGGAATATATATGTGTATATATATATAACTAAGAATTTGAAAATTATCAAATTTTCTTAAAATATTACTTAAAAAGGCGCATGACACTCTTGAATCGATCACTAAATCTTGCCACGGGGGTTGATTCAGCCCCGTTCTTGTGACACTGGTTCCTGTATCGTAATCTCTTGCTTTGATTCCAAATTAGGTTTAGCTGCTTCTGCATTCAACGGCTCAGCATATTCTCAATTTGTTATGTTTGTTTGTACTTTGTACTAGTCTTATGCAAGAAGATATTAAAAAAGATTATGTAACTAATGTAACATTTCAACAGCTGTACCAAAATTTCCAAGGATGCATGTATGGGATCCTTATAGACGCTTGGGAGTCACTCGCGATGCTTCCTCTGAAGAAATTCGAGGAGCACGATATTTTCTGTTGGATCAATATGCTGGCCATGAGCCAAGTGAGGAGTCCATAGAAGGTGCTTACGAGAAAATCATAATGGCCAGTTTCAGACAAAGAAAGAAAACAAAAATTAATCTGAAGACTAGGCTAAAGAAGAGGGTAGAGGAATCCCCTCCTTGGTTTAAGAGCCTGCTGGAATTTGTTGAGCTACCACCAACTGACGTTATCCTTAGGAGATTTGCTCTCTTTGCTTTCATGGGAGGCTGGAGTATCACAAATTCTGCTGAAACAGGCCCTGCTTTCCAGGTATGTTATTCATGGTTGTAGTTTGACTATAAAAAAAAAATGGTTTTAGTTATTGCTAATTTCTTTTCACTAAAAGGAAATTCTACTTGGCGCTTGTAGTTTGGGTATCTTACTTTTCTTTTGGCTGTGAATAATTAATGGGTTGATGTCAATTTCAAATCTGTGGATACATTTAGGTAGTCACCATCTTAGCTCGTTAGCATCATTTGCAGTAATCCTTAATACTGTCATAGTGTAACTTCATCAGGAAACAGTTACAAAATACAAAACTTAAGCACTAAATGTATTTGGATTGTTGTAGTTTTCTAACATCCTATATGGTTTGTTAATCCTTGTCTATTCTCAGTTCTTGAATGCACTAACAAGTAAAGAACAATTCTTGAAAAGAAATTGTACAAGAAGATTCCGTGTAGATCCCAAAGAGATCCCAGATGTTGTTAGTTAATCAATTGACTTATCAGTTTGAATCACAATATCACTTTTTAAAAAATATATGTATAATATTAATTCTAGAATTAGAAACTTGCAAAGCATTTTTTTTTTAAGAAACGTGGAAGCAAATTTAACTTATTTTTTGCATTTTTTTATGTAGCACGGGTTTGTCTTACTTTAAATTTTAAAACCAAAGGAACTTATTCCTTAAAAAACCGCTGATTACGGTTTCGCTCAGTTGATATCAACAAGAGAGAGGGAGAGTTCACTGGCAAGAAGATTCCAGTAGTGGTGATTTAGCGGTGAGCCACTAGAGAGAGAGAGAGAGAGAGAGAGAGAGAAATGGGCTTGAGAGAAAATGGGTATGGTTTAAAGTTTTGGTCGCTTGACCTTTTTAAACTTTTTTCATGTCTTTATAAAATTTCTTTCTCATATGTTGCTTATATTTCAAATATAGATACAAAAATAGCCTATATTTCTGTAAACTCCTTTTAAATCCGCAGAGTGGGTTAAAACTTGTGATTGTTTAGACTCTAAGCCTCCAGACCTCTTTCTGGTGCGTTTGAGGGACGGTCAAAACTGGGTTTTGACAAAACAATTTTCCCGAAAGGGACTAAGTAATCTGAACCCCTAGGTTTCCACAGAAAATGCCATCTTGGGTGTGGCCCCTTAAGGAGGTTTCAAAAAATTCCTTAAAAATCCAAGTTCCAACAAAACCTATTTCTTACAAAACGGCTATCCTTTTGAGATTGTCATTCAAAATTTATCTTAAATTTAATTATTCTTCGTCACTTTGATAATTATTAAATAAAACATCATTTTTATCATTTTATTTAGTTATCTTTTATGTCTTCTTAGTTCGTAGATTGTCAATTATTTTGCTTTATCTAATTTTTAGGTTTCTTTTTTCATTTTAAAACTGAGATTTTCCTGAAACAACTTTGCGGGAAAATACCTGGTAAAAACATCGGTGTTGAATCCTAAGAACAGTATTTGTAGCTGTAGTTTGAATCATAGCAGAGTTAGTTTCTTTAAAACTGAGACAAGGCTTCTATTTTTTAAGAATGGTGAGAAATCGAGGGACGTATTCCTTTTCATGATTTCGCCATGAATCTCTTTCTCGCTCTTAACAGTTGAGGGCTATTAAGGAAGCTGCTATGGAAGCTCTAGTGAAAAGAAGAAAGGTTGGGCAGTTCCTCTCCTGTGAAAAATGAGATAAAACATGATTCAAGGAGAAAAGCAAACTTTTCCGCAATTCAACAGTTCTCTAGAGTTTTTTGGAGTCCGATTATTTGTTATCTCTTTTCAAGTGGTTTGAACCTTGTTGAACATTGCATACTTCGCTTGCTATAGTTTCCTTGGACTTCATTGGCAAAGATGCCAAAGATATTGTATTTGTTATTACATGTTTAATTCCAATTTATCTGAGAGCTGATAGATGTAAACTGTGACGTAAATCTAAGAAAATCACTCGTAGTGGCCGGATGATACATAGTACGTTAGTGTAATTTTTTGTCAGTAGATCAATGCTCGTTTATAGTTATGTCTGGTTTTATCCTGTGCACCAGGTTGCGGTTTCCCTTGCGGCTTGCATTTACTTTCTAAATGACAAGATGAAGAGTATCGCCAGAGCTTCCATAACTGGGTAGGCTATAATTATGAATCATTAGTATGATTTTTTGTCATCGTTCGTTTATCTGTCTTATTCTCATCTTCACTATCTTTTCTCTCAGGTTCTTGGCACTGGCGGTTGGATGGATATGCGGTTCTACAGTAGTTCCATTTATTCCCACTTTTCTTATCCGGCCAACATGGAGTCTCGAACTCCTCACCTCTTTGGTTGCTTATGTATTTCTTTTCCTTGCATGCACTTTTCTTAAATAACCCACACTCGCCAAATTGTATCTGGTTTTGGCTATCAAGGAATGTTGTAATTCTAGTCTTATAATTCTTAGGCGACATTGAGATTATGTGCTGTGAAGTGGTCATATATGCTGAGGCTCTTTCCCTGTCAAAATCCTCTTGTACTCTTGTTTTGCAGCTTTGCTTCTGTTCAAGTTCAGATTGGGTCTTCCATGAGGTTTCACGCTAGTTGGAAAGCGTGGTGCTGGGTTACAAATCGCGGTGGATTCGGTCCCCTCTCTCTCCTTCGCTCTCTCTCCCCCTCCCTCACGCTCTCGCCCCCCGGATGGTCTCCCTCCTCCATGCTATGGGCCTTTGGTCTTTTCCTTCCTCCTCCAGTCGCGCATTCTTTTCTCGCATCCCTAGTGATTGTTGCCTCCTGTTCTCGCCATGCTGCGGCCGTGGCGTTTTCGTCTGTGGGGTTTCTCTCACTAGGTGGACTACACAACTAACTGGATGGCTTTGGATGAAGTTTCATGGACCTAAGTTCTTGGGCTTTTTCTGCGTTGGTTATGATAAGGAAGATTAACTTCGCGCGTTGGGACATCAGTTGGATCTTCTGTTTTGACACAAACTAACGCAGAAATAAAACTCTTGCATTCCATCTTTACTCATATTGGTTCTTTCTTTTCGGGATTTTCGGGATCAGAAAGGCTTTCAATTTTGTTTCAATGGTCTGTGTTAGACACCAAAGCATAAATTCCTGATCCAGAATTTGCTACGAACTGATGCTGTGGTATGTAATCTTTCGAACGTGGACACCTTTCTGTGAACGAAATTTTAGTGGAGGTCAGATAAAAGGACGCCCTCAAAACATCGTGGGACGGAGTGGAACGTCTTGTTCCATCCAACGTAAATGCAGTTTCTTTATTGGTCTTTGGAACGCTAGGGTCAGCTCTTATAGGTGTCCGCACACTGGTGTTGATACATTTTCGAGGCACCAATGGACACTAGAGGTAGAGGGAGATGAGCGCTCCAGCTCACGCTGGCACAATGAGATTCCTATTATTCACAAAGACATTGATGCAACTTTAGACGTAATAGGTAAAGAGGAACCGGGGCTTCAGCTTTCGCTTGGACACTTGGGAATTTTCTTCTGTTCAATAAAAATTGCCAAGAACAAACGTCTTTGCCCCTACCTTTCTAAACATGAGAAATCATACGTCAAGGCGTTCATAGGTGGGGAGTGGCGGCCAATTAACCAACTCAAACCCTAGGGCCTATGTCACAGTGGTACCTGTTTTGAGCCTCGTACTCGTACCGGTACGCAATACCGGTACGTTCTGGTATGTTTGGATCTGATTCTGGATCGGAACCAGATCCAAACCATACCATAAGTCTCAAAATCGGAAAACCTAAGTAATTTCTCAAGACCTCGACTTTGTTCTTCCTTCCTTCGGCGGTGACTGTGAGCTCTTGGCAAGCAAGCAGCAACTTTGAGCAGCGGACGACGGACAGCGGCGGACGACGGACGGCGACTGGACGCCGGTGGCGGACGACGACTGGACACCGGCGACGGACTGCGGCGGCGGTATTGAGGGTTTTTTTTTGTGCATGCCCAATCTTTCGATTTTGTCTCTTGAATGATTGAATCTTGATGCTCGTTGTTGAATTCTTGTGCATGCTTAGCAGCTTTAGATCATGGAACTCAGCTGCACTCTCTTGCCAAGAAGATGGGTTATAGCATGTGCTTGCCTGTTGGAAATGCATTGATCATCATGTACTCAAAGAGTGGCAATATTGGGTATGCACGCAAGGTCTTTGACTGTATGGCTAATAGAGATGTGATTTCATGGAATTCAATGATTTCATGGAATTCAACCAACATGGTCTTGGGGAACAAGCTTTGCAGATCTTTCACCATATGCTTTTGACTGATAAAGCTCCAACTCATGTTACCTTTGTTGGGGTCCTAAGTGCTTGTGGTCATATTGGCCTTGTAAATGAGGGTTTCTATTATTTTAATCATTTGATGAAGAAGTTTAATGAGTTTAATGTCGTCCATGCTGTCCAGCACTATACCTGCATGGTTGGTCTTCTGATATTTAGTTCGGTACAGTAGACGTCTGCTTTGTTGCTTTATATTTAGATTTTAGAATATATGCCCACGCCATTTGCTTTGTCTGCACAAAACAAGAACTTCATCAAGGAAAACTGAAAATTCTTTGGCAAATTACTGCCACAACTCTATTTCTTTCTCTCTGTAAGTCGGCTAGAGACCGGGTGACAACGTTGCTCTTCAAGAACTGCCACAACTCTTTCTTTCTCTCTGTCTCATAGGGAAAAACCAAGGCTAGTTTTGAGTCTTTTGACTTCTGAGGAATGAGGATAAAGAGGCTTAAACCATATGTTCACTTCAAACTGGTTCCTATCTACCTGTTCAGACAATTCGAGAACATTGTTTTAATGTGATGATATTGTTTTTTTTTGTTTTAATGAGATTATGTATGGAAGGAACTTGAAAGAACATAGCTGGTTGGTGATGATATCATTTGGTTTTTTCAAATTTTTGAATTAAAAATATATAATAATAATTAATTATCATATATAATAGTCACCGTACCCATACCAAGATTTTAAAACATGCCGTATTCGTACCGGTACCCCGTACCGGTACTCGAACCCGTACCAGTACCCTTGTGACATAGCCTAGGGCCTGAAACCGAACCTAGTGGCTTGGTTAGGCTCGAATGGTTGGGTTACGGTCTGGTTTCAGCCTCTAGTTCTCGGTCCGTTTACTGGTCTCTCTGGTCCACAGGGCATTTCCAATCGTGAGATATTTATTGAAGGTGTCGCAGACCCGAACACCGGTGCCCTTTCGTCGGCCATTTACAGGGTTGCGCGAGGATTCTTTCTAGGGTTTTTACCCCCATTCCTTACTGCTCTCTAACTCTCTGGGCTCCCTCGCTGGTGCTTGTTCGTAAATTGGGGCCTTGTTCCTGCCGAAAATTCAATTCAGGAGTCTCCTCCACTCTTTTATCTCCTCTGGTAATTTCTCTCTCTCTCTCTCTCTCTCTCTCTCTCTCTCTCTCTCGCTCTCTCAATCAATGTGCGAAGGAAACGAGAGAGAGAAGAACTTTTGTGATAGTTATGCGTTCAAATGAACTAGGGTGTGAACCTTCATCCCCTCTGGAAGCTGGTTCATCTTTTTGTTTCTCTATTTTGTTATTTTTTTTTCTGGCTTTCTTCTGCTTCTTCATTTTTCTCACAGTCGGTGTGATCTGCGATTCCGGAAGCGGTCGTGCACATGTGTGCTCATTGTTTAGGATTTGGGTAGTTTGAGGATCGTGACTTGCATTTCATCCAGCTGAAGCTGGTATTTCTTGTGGGTATTTCTCAAAATTTCTGTGGACTCATCGCGAAATCACAATGTTCTACTGTTTTTTGTGTTGGGCATGTTTAGCATTTTGACGGTAAAGGCTCTCAGCATTTCCGAGCAGTGAATCTTCTCGCAATTTTGCATATTGGTAGGTTTTTATTGGGAGTGCATCGCTTCTGATGATTTTCAAAATCAATACCTGATGGAAATGGGGCTGCTGCTACTTAAGTAACTGAAATTCAATTGACTTTTAACTGGGAAGGAGATTATTTGGACGGAATTGGTCGACGTAGTGTGGAAAGTTCGTCTTGAAATTCCAAATGTTGGTATTTGTTGCTGAATTCTCGTGTACAATTGTTTTGATTTTTTTCTTTGAATCTTGTAGGTGCAAGAGAGGCATGGATTTGTGAACTTTATTGGGAATCTCCCTCTCTTAATTGTTGGAGCCTAAACATTCGTTGTGTTTCTCGACTGAAGGTCAGCTTTTTGCTGCTTCTTCCAGAATGTTTCTTCTCTGCTTCTTCGTTGGAGCCTAGTTGATTAATTTACTGCTTCTTCCAGAATGTTTTTCCTCTAAAGGAAGTTGAACCGCTTTAGGTCAGACATCTTGTTTCATTTCCCATTGTCATCAAAATTCATCCATGAATGTGAAATAGGATATTTCAAATCTTACTGGTCATAGGTATGATGCAACTTTCAGGCGTTCTTTCCATTCATTTACCGAGAATTTACCCAAAAGTGTAGGTATAAAAGGGTTTATACAATTATACGTACTATCTTTTCGTACTTTTGGGATGCCACAGAGAATATCAATCTATGTCACATAGGTACGGGTACGAGTGCGGGTACGGGTACCGGTATTGGTACGGGTACGGCCATTTTCAAAAAACGTGGGTACGGGGGTACGGCCGTACACACGGACATACATATATATATATATATATATATATATATATATATATATATATATATATATATATATATATATATATATATATATCAAAAAATTTTAAACAATAACAAAATGCTAAGGGTGTTCCTTTAAATACATTTTTCTTGATTTTTTCTGATTTTTACTAGTTTTTTCTGATTTTTTTCTGATTTTTTCTGATTTTTTTTTATTTTTCTGAATTTTTTTGATTTTTTTTATTTTTCCGCCGTACCCAACCCCGTACCCGTACCTTACCCGTACCGGTAGGGTACGGGGCCCTCCTAGCCGTACCCATGTGACTAGGATCAGAATCAATCCTGACCTTCTATTTCTCTGGAAGTCTCGTAGGACTGAAATATCACACATCCACGCTGAGTCTGTGCACTTAATTTTGCACCTAGAATTGGCCCTCAGGTAAGTTAGATGTTGTGTAACATAAGCAGGATACTTACGTTACTACCTAGGTTCATATGCCACATCATTCAAAAGGTTTTTTTCCGTGTGCTTCGAGGTTTGAATTAGACCAGAAAAAAAAAAAGAAAATATTTTTCTTAGGTAAAGGAACAGAGGTCAACAAAATTTGTAAATGCCTTGAAGACTGGTACACACCTGTCCTTTGAAATGTGTTTCTTTTTTTGATAATTTTGATTTAGTTACATCATTTAGTTACATCATTTTCTGAAGGGCGTTTTATTTCCACGAGTGCCAGTAGTTGAAAAACCTTTACTTTCTCTGGCAACGAGCATGGGGACATGGATTCAAGTTCTCAAAGCATCGCTTTGAAGAAAAAGATAAAAATATAAGGCAGAGGGTTGGGACAGAGTCTACTATATCTAACACATGGACATTTTTTATTTTTGGCCTTTCAGTTTTATTTGGATGTCAATTAAGTCATGGCTATGTTGATGAGAATCATTCCCCTGCTTAAGTTCAGATTGTATCATAAGAAGTAACTCAGAATAGCTGTGTAAATGATTGCAGAATGATTTTGATTCTTGTGTAGAAGTTATATCAATTTGTAATATACTGATTAATGCAGGCTGGTTAAGTTGTGGGATGCATAGGTTCGAATTAGACTTGGGTCATCCTTCTTTTCGATGTTCATCTTAAAGATTTGGTTGTGTAGGAGGGCCTATTGATTCCAAACATGGCTTCCATGATTTATCTTAAGGAACCTGGTTCATTCGCTGTCAATGGGTTAGGTCCTTTTTCTATAGTTTAGAGGGTCAAGGCATGTGTAGATAAATGTGTACTTGGATAGTGATAGGCACTTGCATGTCAGAAATTCTGATGGATGAGTTCAGTCTGTTAGTCCTCTGTGCTTGCCTTCTGAATCCATTGTCAGTCCAGGTTGAACTTGCTCAAGTTGATTGAAACCAACAATCATCTTATGCTTATATTTAAAATACTTACTCTGATGAAGATATAATGAACAATAGGATTTGAGTCATTGACCTCTTTTCTATGTAGAGGAACTAAAAGTTTGTTTGGATAGAAGCTTTTTAAACCGTTAGTTAACCTTGTTGGGTCTGGTTGTCTAACCAATAATCTTGATCATAGATTTAAGCTTAGTTCAACCAATCGGTGCTGATTGCCACATTTGCTAGGAGTACAGCATGTTTTCACCCTTCGTTATGACTATTGTTTGTCATGACTAACAGCCATTTTTGTAGCTTGAAATTTTATCCTTCTGATGAAGGATGATGGAAGGCGTACAATGCAAGTGGTTACTGCTTATGCTTTCCTGCAGAGAACAAAGTGTAATTTTTTCGTGGAAAAAATTTGGTAAATTATGATTTTGATTCCATTTTTCAGATAGGATAAATATAGATTAATATTTCCAATTGCACTCTTGTTGGGAGTTGGTGGTTGTTGGAAGTATTCGGTTTAGGTGTTGCATTTGAATTTGGAAAAATTTGAAATGGTTGGTAAGAGAAAATGTTTGAAGCAGAATCCTTGAGCATTTTTATTCTCTGTTTGCCCCCCAAAGCAGAAATAGCAACTACTCACACAGCTATTGTTGACGACTTAAAGGTATCTCTTCTTAAAAGAGTGTGTGTGTGTGTGTGTGTGTGAGAGAGAGAGAGAGAGAGAGGTCTGAAATAAATTTTGAAAGTAAATAGCAGGTTATGGTTGTTTCTATCTGGCCTAGGTGGTGGACATTCAAAAAGGTCTAGGCAGTGCCTAGGTGGGCTTTGACAGTAAATGAAAGGAAGGAGGAAAAAGAAAGAAGAAAAAAAAGGATATGTAAACGAAAAAATAGCAGGACAATTTTTCCCACTTGGGTACCTAGATGGCCTAGTGATGCAGAAAATGAACAGATTAAAGGAATCTGACTCTCAGTGCACTCATACTCAGCTAATAACTAAACTTAAACTAACTAAACTAAACTAAAACTAACTGAAACTTAAACAAACAATCAAAGGAACAAGTAGAACATAAGAAAACAAGAAACACTTCATTTCTTTAACTTCTTCAATGCCTTACAAAATGACCCACGTCTCTTTATATAGAGAAAGGGATGGATTTTGGATATGGATCCATTTACAAGTACCAAAAAATCAAACTAGATCCAATCATTATGCTTCCATTTGCATCAGACTCCCCTAGTTGGAAAAGAGCCGTTCTCGACGAGTTTAAATCTTTCATTCTGTCAAAATGATTCTTCACCTTTTTGAGTTTGGATAAAGTTTGGATCTGTTGAACAAAAGGACCAACCACTCCCCTAGTTGGTGGTCCGCTCACTTCTCCTGAAGATGATCAAGGTGGCGGCTTAGGTGGTGGTCTTGGAGAAGGAACCCAAGCTTGGATAAGATCTAAAGGCATTCCTGATTCAAATCCAGTCTGAAGTGATGGAAAGAACTGGTTTGGATCCAAATCTGAACTCCTATACCCGTGAATCGGGCGATATGGACCTGAACCGGGTCTAAAACCCGGCTTGGTTTGAACCGGTTCCAAAAGGAACCGACCCAAACCTGTTTTAGCTTGAACCGGTTCCAAAAAGAACCGGTCCAATCCCACGAGCACCTCGAGCGGTAGCTCGAGGCGCCGCTCAAGGTTTCCCCTTTCCGCCTCAAACAGGGGCGAAATGGGCAAACCAGAGGGCGGAATCAAGGCACCCACCGCCGCCCAACCATCCCGTCTGAGGGCAGAAGGCGGCAGGAAGCAACTATCGGCAGACGGCGATTCCATGGGAGAAGCTGGTGCGGATGGCGGCGCCGCCAGGTCTCTCACACGAGCAGGCGGAAAGGTGAAGGTACTGCCGTTGCTGGTTGCGGTTCCGGCACCACCTCCACCCAGAGACAAAGTCGTCGACGTCTGCCACACCACCGGCCGGCTACCCACAACGACGGCGAGGTTAGCTATTGGAGGCGATGCTTGTCGGATTGAGCACAACCTCGACGCCGGGTGAGGTTCAACGACCAGCGACGGAGCTCCATTTTTCCCCAAACTCCCGCTTCCGGCAGGACTCCCGTCAGACGCGGCTCCTATTTCCCCCTTTGGTCGAGCGGAGCTGCTAATGACATTCCCTGCACCACCAACAGCCGGCGACATCTCTCCCACCTCACCCAGGGCATCGGGAGGAGCTGATGCCGAAGACACTACCTTCGCCGGACATGGTGCTTTCACTTGTTCTCCGGTGAACAGACCAACACGGGCCGTGACCTCTGCCTGACGATGGGCAGGTTCTCCACCACCTCCGGACGGAAACAGGGCAGCTCTGGTAGGAAGCCTTGGCGTGGGATTTGCTACACCTGCCGGCGATGGACCTTCGGCAGGAACTCCTTCCAAAGATGCATTCAAGATTCCCCACAAAGCCCTGGTGTCTCTCGCAGGGTAATCTTGTGATGGTTCTTCAGCTCCCAACGCACAGAGATTGGGAATATCATTTGCAGGAATCGCCCGCTAGCTTTGTGCGTTAATTTGCATGTTCTGCAGAGCCAGGCAGAACATTTCTCTGCATTCGTCCCTTAATCTATCGAAAGAGGCTCCCAATCCATCCACTGTTCTTGTAAAAGCATCAACTTCTTCTCTTAGACAAGATAAATCAGATTCCTGTTGCAGCAAGGTTTGCCGAATTTGATCTTTCATGTTGGTGAAAGCCTCGCTCTGATACCAATTGATGCAGAAAATGAACAGATTAAAGGAATCTGACTCTCAGTGCACTCATACTCAGCTAATAACTAAACTTAAACTAACTATACTAAACTAAAACTAACTGAAACTTAAGCAAACAATCAAAGGAACAAGTAGAACATAAGAAAACAAGAAACACTTCATTTCTTTAACTTCTTCAATGCCTTACAAAATGACCCACGTCTCTTTATATAGAGAAAGGGATGGATTTTGGATATGGATCCATTTACAAGTACCAAAAAATCAAACTAGATCCAATCATTATGCTTCCATTTGCATCACCTAGCCTAGTTGAAAGGACGGCCTGCTAGGGCCTAGGCGCCTACCTAGGTACACTTTTGTCTAGCAAGCTATTGGGCAGATCTAGTTACTGAATGTTGTATGTGCTTGGAAAATGTTCTCACAATAGTATGGTTCATATTAGTAGTTTTAATAATTCCTGATATAACATAAGTTTTAATTTTCATTATGGTAATATTTCAAAGTGCTTCACCACAAGAATATTGTTGAATTGCTGTACATGTTCTTTGTAGTCAACACCAGCCTAGGGCCTGGGCACCACCTAGGCAGATCAGCAGGCAGCAGCCTAGACACTTAACCAACCCACAACAATAATGTATATTTTGGAATTAAGACTGAAAACATTTTTCTTTGGTTCCATTTTCTGATGTTTACTTTTGTGGGTGATGTGGGCACATCAAAAAATATATGACTATTGCTTTTATCTTTGATAATATATCTGCTATCCCCATTATTGGAAACATTGGATAACTTAATAAAAGAACTCGTTGGATTTAACTATTGCTCTTCTGTTGGTATCTCCCTTAGTTGCCTATGGCAGTTAAGTGGTGCCATTTGGGAAATATTTCAATTAATGGTGTTTGGCTCCTAGACTATATTTATCAGGTTTTCTCTAATTTTCCCAAATTTGTGGTTTACGTCATATACAGACACATTCAACAATTATCTAAATATGGGAAGCAAAGGTCGTATGCCACCACCACTTCATATGCGTCGGCCACTACCAGGCCCTGGCATAGTACACACTGACTCATTTGGTTCCCAAGGGGTTCGACCTCCCACAGGTCCTTTTCCTTTTGACATGCTTCCCCCTCCCGAGGTCATGGAGCAGAAACTTGCAGTCCAACATGTGGAGATGCAAAGACTTGCAACTGAGAACCAGAGGCTTGCTGCAACCCATTCAGTTTTAAGGCAAGAGTTAGCTGCAGCACAACAGGAATTGCAGCGACTTCAGGCTCACATTGGTGTCATCAAGGCAGACAAGGAGCAGCAGATGAGAGTCCTAATGGAAAAGATATCCAAAATGGAAATGGATCTGCAGTCAACTGATTCTGTGAAGTCGGAGTTGCTGCAAGCAAGGGCTGAGGCACAAAATTTGGTTACAGCAAGACAGGAACTAATTTCTAAAGCGCATCAGCTCACACAAGATATGCAACGGAGCCATGCAGAAACTCAACAAATTCCTGCTCTGTTAGCAGAACTTGATGGTCTCAGAAAGGAATATCAGCATTGCAGGTACTTGGTTCTGCCGTCTGATCTAGTTTTAATCTATCTGGGTTGAGATGTCAATAGGATGGTATGGTTTGACGCATAGTCACAAATAACATCTCGGAGTTTTAAACGGCGAGGTTTTTTTTTTAGTATAATAAGGCAAGCTTGAAATAAACGGGAAAAAGACAGGAAAAATATGGTAAATTTTTAATATAAAAAATTAAAAATGGGGGGAAAATAAAATAAGTGAGAAATTAATAACACAACCATTAAAAGATAAGTAGATTTGCAACAAATAAAAAATAGAAAATGAAAAAGAAACTGTTTGGCATTAAAAAAACTGAAAAAAATGAAAAATTGAAAAAATGCAAAAAAAAAACGTTAAAAATGGGTTAAAAAACACGTTTTTTTCATTTTTGACTTAAAAAAATCTTTTTTTTTAATTTTAAACGGCCATTTAATTTATTGGGTTTCTTTCGAGTTTTTTTTTTCCCATTTATGAAATCCTGAGAGTTGTCTATTTGTGCCCTGGACTTATATCATGTATGTATTTGGGTCAGGTTCTATAGTCACGTTATGTCAAGAATTACTTTTGACATCAAGCTGAACTCTCTCTCTCTCTCTCTCTCTATCTAGGGTTGCATACGACTATGAGAAAAAAGTGTACAATGAACAATTTGAATCACTGCAAGTCTTGGAGAAAAATTACGTTTCGATGGTAAGGGAGGTGGAGAAGCTTAAAGCAGAGCTAGCAAATTCTTCTAACCATGAGAGAAGTGGTGCGTGATTTTTCATTTCAGGATTAAGGCATTTATCTGTTCTAGGCTTGTGGCTTGATGGATCTCTTGGTGGTTATGCACGTAATAAGCAGGTGGAGCATATGGAAGTGTTGCTGGGTATAAAGAAAGCGACGTCTCTTCTCTCCATTCTGCTGGACAGAATGCTTATGGCGATGGCTATGGTGCCGCTCAGCAGGTGCATGATATTTCTAGTACTTTGTTATGCTTGGGTTGTCAAACTAAAGACACAGAGTCCAATTTTCATAAATTTTGTTTCCGCAAGAGTATACTGACGGAATTATGGTTATTACTAGTAAAAACTACAAAGGATTAGTCTGAATCCACATGGACTACAATCCCTATCTTTTAAATCAAATGAGGATAAAAAGGAATCACTATTCCGGTAGATTATAGCCGTGTTCTTTGCTAAGATTGTCATTGCACCTTCCTTAAATTTGAACATGTAAATGTTCTACGCAAAAGACCAATTACTTTTTCTGTTTGTTTTGTAGGCACGTGGATTGCCGCAACCTGTTGTTCCCTCTCCTGGTTCTGCTCCTGCTCGTTCTAGTTATGAATCGGCTGTACCATATGGTGGGGGTCCTCCTATCCCTTCGGCTCCTACTCATGGTGGGTATGATGTTCCAGCAGGTCCTGTTCCAGGAGGTCCTCCCTTACCTGCTTCAGCTCCTGCTCGTGGTGGATATGATGTTTCAAGAGGTGTCGGATCTCAAGTACCTGGGAATGTCTCTTCATATGGTGGATCACAACCACCGCTTACTCTAGCTGGAGGATACGAGGTCCCCAGGGGCAGTAATGCTGCCCGCAGATGATCAGCAGATGTCAGCTTTCCTTGTTTACTCGCGTTCGAGTTTTTATTGGGGTTCATATGCCATTCGTCCTAGTTTGTTGTACACATTAGAGCCCTGTTCCCTTTTTGATGACTTGAAATTGCAGCAATTACAGATTATATTCAAAAGCAGAAACGTATTGAATCTGATGGGCCGGGAATTATTACTGTTGATGTTAATGCCGAATAGTTGCAGTTGTAAAATGCCTTCGTATCGATAATGGGTATTTTTTAGGTGATCATTTATCAGTTTCTCTTGTAAAATATGCTGGAAGTTTGGCTCATGGTGTCAAACTATATTGGGAGGTTATATTCCCCATATCAAGCATTATGAATCTCCTTTAGGCCAATATGGTTCGGTCCTCCTGTAGGATCATTGAATCCTGGTTATAATCCTTCGCGCATGAGCAGACCTTGTTACCATCTATGTCCAAGGGTTACACCTGCTAGATGGAAAGGGGTTGGTGTGGTGAAAAAGGGTTCGGCTGAACAACTTGAATCCCCATGGTCACCATTCTTTTCAGAGGGCCGCCCAAATTTGAAGGAACAACAGGATAAACATGTTCAAATATTTTACAATTGGCCATTTGAATAAAAGTATGTATCATAGGTGGTTAAACAAAAACTTGTGAAGATCGTCTTATCATTTCCTTGAATCATATCGTTGAATCATTTTCCATAAAAATGAGCAGCAAAATCTGCTTTCGCAAACAATCTTCTTATTTACTGCCTGTTGGAAAAGGAAAAGAAACGATGATATTGCTATAAAATTTTGGAAGTTGAGGATATTTTTACAACAAAAGCAGAACTGTCAGGTCCGGAAAATAGTGATGAAACCAAATCCTGGATGCTTGCGCAGCCCGATCACTTAATTTCAGACTGCAACTTTAGGGATCGCCAATAATGAAGCTTGCACCTTATCATCATCATACGAAAGATCAACCATTTTTCCTTGCAAATATTTCTCATAAGAACTGAGGTCAAAATGTCCATGCCCACACATTGCCATGAGTAAAACTTTCGATTCTCCGGTTTCCCTACAATTCAGGGCTTCCCTTATCACAGCAGCAATGGCATGAGTAGGTTCAGGAGCCGGTATCAGACCTTCTGTCCGTGCAAATTTTATGGCAGCTGCAAAATCACCATAGGTTTGACCATGAGATAACAACCAAAAGAGTAATAAGGATGTGTTTCTAAGAGAGAGATTGTGTATTCTATTCGATTTTAGCTCATTTCTGTTATTGAATATCTTCTGTTATCAAAATAGAGAAGACAGCCCGAATATGAGGAAGTCATGTCTGCAATTGAGATCAACATTCACTAATTGGCAGTTTTCTGTTTGTCCTGGGAATCACTGGCCTGCAGACTAGAATTACCATTGAATTCCAGCCACTTACTGATCCATAGCATAATATGAATGTAACTTTCCAGTCAGAAACGGAACAAAAAACATTGATCAGTTCAAATAAACAAGGCAACATTACCTTCAAAACACTCTGTTTGAGGAATTGCCACTGCTTCCATAAAACCCAACTCATAGACATGTGAAATAAGTGGTGCCATACCATGGTATCTTAGCCCGCCTGCACACAGAAGCACCTTTTTATCCATGAAATTTATCTAGTCAGTAAAGAAAAGTAAATTTTCTACCTTACCTGCATGAATAGGGTCTGGAATGAAATTGTGGCCAAGGGTATGCATCTTCATTAAGGGAGTCAATCCAGCAGTGTCTCCATAGTCATATGCATATATCCCTTTCGTGAGTGAAGGGCATGCTGCGGGTTCAACAGCTTTTATTACTGGATCCATTCTACCATTAAGTTTCTCTCTAATGAATGGAAATATGAGGCCTGCAAAGTTGGATCCTCCACCTGTACAACCAATTATAATATCGGGTAGCTCTCCCAAAGCACCCATCTGTTCTAAACATTCCTCACCAATAACGGTTTGATGAAGAAGCACGTGATTAAGAACACTTCCTAAGCAATATTTTGTATCTGGATTTGATGCTGCAATCTCTACAGCTTCTGAAATTGCTATTCCTAGACTTCCTGGGCTTGTTGGGTCTGTCTTGAGGATTTCCCGCCCTGAATGTGTCAAATTAGAAGGAGATGGGTGTACTTTGGCTCCCCATGTCTGCATCATCAATCTGCGGTATGGTTTCTGATCATAGGAAGCACGTACTTGCCATACCTGAAAAAATAAACAATTCCTCATTAATGCGCCATCTACGAAATTAGAAAACTCTCAGCTTTTATGCCTTCATTTCTCATACTTCACAGTTCAGACCAAACAAACTGCTAGCAAAAGCCAGCGAGCTACCCCATTGGCCGGCACCAGTTTCTGTCACAACATTTTTTACACCTTGTTGTGCATTATACCAAGCTTGTGGGACAGCTGTGTTGGGCTTGTGCGAACCAGCTGGGCTTACACCTTCATATTTGTAATATATCCTTGCAGGAGTTCCAAGTAGCTTTTCAAGTCTCTTGGCTCTGATTCCAACAGAAGAAGTTTAACAATCAGGAAGTGCTCACATAAAGTCACAGCTCTTCTGTGCACAAAAGACAATGGATCAACTAACCTAAGAAGGGGTGTTGGCCTCCAAAGCCGGTAGACATCAATCACTTCGTCAGGAATATCAATGAATTTTTCCTCAGTGACCTCTTGCATGATCAACTCATCAGGAAAAAGAGGGGACAAGTCTTCAAATTTGACTGGCTTATGCGTCTTGGGATGTGTTAGAATATACTGTAATGAGGAACCGGGTCCAGATCTGGACCCGGTCCTGTGGGGCGCGGGTACCGAGGCTGGCTCGGTACCCTAGGCGGCACTTCTTCTCTCCCTCTTTATATTTGTCACTTACGTGTAATTGTAGAGTAAAGTGATATTGATTTTCTCTCTCCTAGGGTTGCGGTTTGCCCCTAGGTTAGAGCTTCTCCGTGGTTTTTCACCTCTTCACGAGGTTTTCCACGTATATCGTGTGTTTCTTCTTCTCCCTTCGTGTGTGTTGCTTGTTTCTACATGGTATCAGAGCCACCACGAAGGTGACATCGTTGTCGTTTTGCCGTTGGCCGTTGG
>JAANDH010001541.1:0-44946 GCA_011799765.1 Nymphaea thermarum
ACAATCATGCTTGAAATAAACTTGAACTCACCTTGAATGAAGCTCCAAGATGATGAAGATGAGTACCTTTGGTGCTCCCTTGAAGAGTTGTAGCTAGCTCCAAGTTGGAGAGAAATGAAAAAAGGAAGAGGGAGAGAGAGAGAGCTCAAGAGAAACCCTAAGTCTTCAAGTGAGAATACTCTAGGGTTTCTCCCAAGGGTCACTCTTGCCTAAGAGAGGGGGGAGTGGGGGCTATTTATAGAGGATTTTGGAGCCAAAACCTTAAATTTGAATTTTTTTTTGAATTTCCCTCCCTTTTCCATCTGAATTTCACATAATTTTGAATTATTTTGAAAAAGAAATGGTTTGAAAATGGGTATGAGTGAGCTTATAAAGATATTTTTAAAATGAGTCTTGTCCATTCGAAAAGACTAAAATTTCCCTCTAAAAGAAGTTTCTTTTGTCAAAAGGAGGGTCAAATGGGTCTTGTTCGCCAAAAGACTAAAATCACCCTCTAAAAGAAGTTGCTTTTGTCAAAAGGAGGGGCAAATAGGTCTTGTTCGCCAAAAGATTAAAATCACCCTCTAAAAGAAGTTTCTTTTGTCAAAAGGAGGGGCAAATAGGTCTTGCCCACCAAAAGACCAAAATCGCCCTCTAAAAGAAGGCCTTTTTGTCAAAAGGATGGGAAATGGGTCTTGTTCTAATTTGGATTTGAAAGTTGGATTTTGGATCTAATTTGAATTTGATAATTGGATTTTGAGTTTGAAATGCTAGATTTGGATCTAAACTTGGATTTAAAATTCATTTTAAAAATAATAAACCGAAAATTTTAATAGCCCCATTTTTGAAAAATTTGGAGTGATAACGGTACCTGGCGTGAAGGGCTGAAGGCTGGAGCAAGAGTCCAACAAGAGTGAGAGGGACGCGCCTGAGGCTGTGAGGCAGCAACAACGAGAGAAGGGGGAAGGTGACAGATGTGTCGTCTGACTGAGGCAGCAGCGGCATTTGGGCGAAATCAGTTGGGGGAGGAAGAAGAAGAAGAACGACAAGAAGAATAAGAAAGGAAGGCTGAAGGGGTACCTAGCGTGAAGGCGGGGCCGCGGGAGCAGGAGTCCAGCAAAAGTGAGAGGGACGCACCTGAGGCTCTAAGGCAGCAACAACGAGAGAAGGGGAAAGGGGATAGATGCGTCGTATAACTGAGGCAGCAGTGGCATTTGGGCAAAATCAGTTGGGAAGAGGAGGAAGAAGAAGAACAAGGAAGAAACGAAGGTTGAAGAGGTACCTGGCGGCTGGCCTGAAGGCGGGAGTAGGAGTCCAGCAAGTTGTGAGGTCAGGCAGCAGCAGCGAGAGTGGGGCGGGGCGTGGGGGCCAGCGGCAAGAGAAGGCGTCGGTCGTCGGCGGCAGGAAGCAAGCAAGCAACGGTATGCGACTTTGCGGAGCAGCGGAAGAGAGGGAGCCTCTGGTCGATGGAAGAGGGGAAGAGCAAAGGGCGCGAGATTGAGAAGACGAGAGCCAAGGCCCAAGGGAGAGCACAGAGCAGCAGACGGCGCGGCCGCGCGGGATTGAAATTTGAGATACTATAAGACGAGAGCCAAAGAAAAAAATTTACCCTAAACCGCTGAACCGGTTTCGAAAACCGATTCATGTAATTTTGAATTAACGAGTCGAGTCGAGTTTAAATGAGTCGAGTTCTTGCAACTCGAACTCGACTCGTTTATTGATTCGAGCTTAACATTCAGCTCGAACTCGACTCGTTTATAAATGAGTCGAGCTCAAGCCGAGCTTTTTCGAGCGAGTTTGAGTCGAGCTCGAGTTGGCTCGACTCGTTGTGCAGCCCTACCCACCGGTGAGCAGACAAAGGCACCATGTTAGGCGAGGGGAGCATCGTCAGCGTTGGGTCTTCCCAGTGCACAGGGAGAGATGCAGTAGACGTCGTCGTTCGCGTTGCCGGTCGATCGTGGTTCAAGAAACTTTGCCAGCAGTTCTGCAACAGGAGGTTAAAATCAGGTGGCGCCTTCGTCCGACCGGCCGCCCTTCACCGCTCTGCCACCTGCCGAAGATCAAAGACCGAGGGGGAGTCACCTGCCACCGCCATTCACCCACCATAATCACAGGTGGTAGGTTAGGCCTGGGCGTCGGGCCGGGCCGCCAACGGGCCGGCCCGGCAGTGGTCCCGGGCCGGGCCCGACGCGGCCCGACAGTCCCTTCCTCGGGTTGTCTGTCCCCTCCCTCTCCCTCAGTCCCTCTCTGGTTCCGCCTCTGTCCCCTGCTCGCTCCTCTCCCTCTCGGCTCCTCCTCCCCCTCAATCCCTCTCTGGTTCCCTCTCCCTCGCTGACCCTTCTTCGCGACCCGTTCTCAGTCCCTCTTTGGTTCCCTCTTCGCTCCTGAGTCCCGGCTACCCCTCTCCCTCTCCCTCTCTGGTTCCCCCTTTACGTCTCTGCTCCCCCTTTCCCTCTACTTCTCCCTCTCTTCGTTCATCGCCGGCGGGTAGATCTGGACGGAAGTAGATGGCGCAGGAGGCCCCTCCACCTCCAGCGGAGCTCGTGGCAGGGATCTTCGACATCTCGGACAGGGAGTTGCTCAGAAAGGTGTCGATCTCGCCAGGCCAGGCGACGCCGCCGCTCGTCGGGCACGGAGATTTGAATGGGGTATCGAGCCAGGCGTCAACGATCCCCTGGGCCAGCTCCGGCGAAGTGAACATTCCGCTGAGGGCAAGCACGTATGGAGACGCCAATGCCGGTGCCACAAGCGAGGATGCCGTGGGTCTCTGTGTCGTCGTTGCCGGAGGAGTGGGCGAGGCTGACGCGGTGGAATCGCCGAAGAAGGAGGCGGGCCGGGCCTGACTTTTGGTGGCCAGGCCCGATACCCGGCCCGACCTGGCCCGACAAGATTATCGGGCTGGTTCCGGGCTTCAGGCCCGACGGGCCGACCCAGGCAGGGTCTTAGCGGGCCCGCTCGGCCCGGCCTGGCCCGATGCCCACCCCTAAGGTGGTGGTTTCGCCTCACTGCCTTAGGTGGAAAGGAGGAACTCCGACCCCCTCTCGAGAGAACTCGAGAGGCCCGACAGTTCGGACCGGTCCCTTATGAGACCGGTTGAAACCAAATTGGGCCATGGACCCGATTTGAATTCATATCACCTAATTCAGGGTTATATGGGTTCGAATCCGGGTTCAAACTACCTAAATGTCCCTTTTCAACTCTGTTTGGATCTGTTGTTGTCTCCTAATCTGATCCAACCCTATATACCTGGCGTCGAACCAACCCCAAGGCCCAACCTAGACCATAATCGGACCCAGTACCTGCCCACTTTGTTTCCTAGACCGGATCAAAACCAAACCCATCTTCTTACATATTCTGGATCGAGTTCAAATCCAGCCTACTGTCCAGAAAACCCGATCCGAAATCCAACCCAAACCACTTTGGATCCGACGAATAGTTTATGAGTAAACCCGATCCAAAACCAATTCTGCCCAAACCCCTATTCAAATCTGTCCCTAATCTCATATCCAAATCTTCATGTGACCCCACTTCCACCCTTTGGTTTGCCCCTTCCGCCTCTGTTTGAGGCAGAGGGGGAAACTAGAGCGGCACCTCGAGCTACCACTCGAGGCACTCGAGGGTTAGGGCAGGTCCCTTTTGGGATCGGTTCAAGCCGAACTAGGTTTTGGACTCCATTCGGGTTTGTATCGTCCAATTCACGGGTATAAGGGTTTGAATCTGGATCCAAACCAGTTCTTTCCATCATTTGAGACTGGATCTGATTCGAGGATGCCCTTAGATCATATCCAAGCTTGTGTTCCTTCTCCAAAGCCACCACCTAAGCCGCCACCTTCATCATCAGAAGAAGAAGTGAGTGGACCGCCACTTTAGCATACGCAGGCGAGCGGTGGGGCCTTTTGTTCAGCAGATCCAAAGCCTCTAAGGTGAAGAATCATTTTGAGAGAATGAAAGATTTAAATTCGTCAATGACGACTCTTCTCCAACTAGGAGAGTCTGATGCAAAATGAAAGCACAACCAAATCTTGTAACTAGATCTAGTTCGATTTTTAGTACTTATAAATGGATCCAGATCCGTAATCCATTCCTTTCTCTATATAAAGGGACGTTCGTTCATTTTGTAAGGGAGTCAATCAGTTGAAAGAAATGAAATGCAAGTTTTCTTAATTTTTTCTATTCTTCTTGTTTGTTTAGTCATTTGCTTGAGTTTTAGTTAGTTTAAGCATAGTTTTAGTTCAGTTGTGAGTGCATGCGGGCTAAAAGTTCGTTTACCTTAATTAGTTTTGCATCAATGTTTCCGAAGGCAACAACGTATGAGAATGCCATCACCATTTGAATTGTTGAGATCACGATTATATATTAGTGAAGGTAGAGATGGCCAACGACTGTCTAATCAAGGGCAGCTGGAAAGTAGAAGATGCAGTCTTGGAGGGCTGACTGCAGAGAAACTGGACAGAATTCATGGTGCTTGCTGGAAGCAATGACATGCTTGGTTGGGGCACCTTCAATTCTACAGTGTTTTCTTCTGCGGCAATAAATTCAACAACAACAAAGCATAAGGGGATTTCACAATGGAATTCACAATAGGAAATATATAAGTTATTGTCAAACAAATTTCATTGCTTCCAAACTTCTATCCCTTTGGAGCCCACCAAAGAGAGATGGACAAGCAAGAAATTAAAATCGATCCTTAATTGCATACTACCAAATTAATGTGTACATTTCACCGGATAAAATTGTGAATCTGACATAATCCAAGTGGTAATAAATGGTAATAGTTGCATAAAGTTTTGAAAACTTGCTTGCCATTCACACAATCTGATTCTGGTAACCACATATAGAAATTTCTATTGGAGATTCAATTAAAACCTGAGATGACTCAGAGACGTTTCTGCCATTAATGAAGAGGATAGTGAAAGTAAATCTGTCAGAAACTAAATAGCATGTACGGAAAGATGGAAAAGATGAAGTGCACAAGAAGTAGATCAGATGTTGAGAGTTGTGCCGTTTAGATGATGCACTTCCACAAACTGCCGGTAAAGCATTCTGTTCTATCCTAACAGTGTTGTGTAGAACATTCATAGCTATGTGTTTGGTGGAAGAAGAGGGCCTTGCATGAAACGGGTAGAGCAAGATTTTACAGCCAAGGATGACTTGCCGATGCTTCATATGTTATGGGAACAGAAAGGTCTTGTTTGCTACATGAACTGTCTCCTGCTCTCATGTCAAGACTTTTTCGTGTTTTTCTTTTTCTCTTGACTAGCTTCAATTAGGCTTCCTCAGTTTTGAACTGAACATTGACACAGTTGAACAACTACCAACATGCACATACACACACACATGTATGAACATGTGTGTGTATTCTACAAGCTTTGGCAAAGAAACGTGAATATTTGAGGATCCTATCTTACCTGCACAACCCCATTGGGGTTTTGCTGTCTGTAGTTAAACTGTGAACATTATTTTATAAAGTTGTCTGGATGGTTGTGAGATAGAAACTGGTCCTTTTTTGTAGCAGTAACTCAAAAAGGGCGGATGAACACTAAATAATACATATCTTGCATATATGAACCAAGAGAAATCTGGGTTTTCAATATCAATTAGTATGACGCTGAATCGCCCAACATGCATTGCACAGCCTTCTAGGTTCACACCGATCTGGAATTTTCTATTCCTCCTAACTTTCAAATTATTGTAGGACAGTGTTGTTATACAAAATGACAGAGCAGACTGATTTTCCACCACCCAATCTGGCTCATTCAGCCTCATTCTCTGTATCATTTTGTAAAATATTCAATTCTGATACCAACTACATTGCTTCAGACATTAGATGACTCGTCCTAGCCAACACAGACCACACTGTTGGGGGCACAACAACTGAGACAAATTGTTCTTCACATGAAAAGTTTCAGGCATTATGAAGAGAAAAGGATTAATCTATTTGCCCTTTCTTCCTATCTCTGCTGGGGATCTATGACAGGAAGGAAATAAGGTGCTTGTATGGATGTAGAGCACCTAATTAGAAGCAAGCATGCTAATACGAAGCAACATTACTGTCCATCTCTACGTGCCCATATAGGGACGTGAACATGTCCAGTTAGGGCAGATTAGGGACGCAAGCTGCCCATATTGCAACTCACATGCCGCTCCTCCTGAGAGACATAAACACAGATGTATCCACAGTGTAAGTTTCAATGGAGTAAGCAGAAAAGGAGAAAACCCTCACGAATGCTAATGTATCCATAATGCAAAATGATGGAGTAAGCAAAAAAGGAGAAAACCACCTTCCACAGATGGTAAGCAGAAAGAAAAACGCTCTCCCACCATCGTCATTGTACTAGAACAGGGAATTATAGAGAGAGAGAGAGAGAGAGAGAGAGAGAGAGAGAGAGAGAGAGAGAGAGATACATACGATGGAAAAGACGAACTACCTTCGATGGAAAAGAGGAGCTACCGGCGGCGACGTCATTAATTAGAAGCATAAAGCTGAGAAAGTTATATTAAGATCTTCATTACCATCCGAGAACAAACAGTCCCAATATATACCATTCTTCCCTATAATATTCGATATTTGATTCCATTCACAAGAGCAAGAAATTCAGAAACCGGCCTTCCTTTGATTGAAGAAGTGCAGGCTTGACTGACTCTTTTTGTTGTTGATTTAGATGTTTTCTATAGCACTGGCCATCTAGCTTGAAAAGAATGATTTGGAGCATTTAGAGGTCATTTGAAAATGAAGACAACAGCATAATTTTTAAAAGTAGATTCATGAAACAGTAACAAACCCAATATTATTGAAAAATTAACAACCCAATTCCAAAAATTTCAATTTTTTAAGCCTTTTTTATGTAAGCCTTTCGACTTTGCATTGCATAAGGCATAGGTGCGATACATTCCTTATGCCTGTAGGGGAAAACAATGCCCAAGTTGATCTATAGCACATCCTTCAACGAAACATTGATGTCGATGCATCTTTGAATCCTAGAGGCAGACGGAATAGGAAAGGAAGCGACTTACCTCTTGTTCGGGCAATGTGATTTGCAACTACTCGACAATTTCCCATTACATAAAACTAAGTACACTTTTACTGGTCACTGAGTGGCCTTGAATCTCAAATTCGAAGGTTTGATTTTCTAAGACATCTTAGGCTTAACAAACAATGGGGTTGAGATATGTAGATTCAGAGTTCATATGTGAACCTAAGAACTGTGTGGGAAGCCTTGTTTGGATCCCTCTCACTATAGTGGCTGGCACCTAACACTTGGCTGGCCAACCCAGAGAGAGAGAGAACTATGGCTGATGTGGAGCGGATCCAGGAAAGCCTGGTAGATCCAAATGTGTCAGGCACGTCCAAGAACCGGTTCTTGAAGGGAGACATATGTTGCACCTAAGAGGGCATTTGGTAGCGGGTGAATAGTCAGGGACTGTTTCATGAATCGATTCCAAAGATTGGAGAAAATTCATGAAACATTAGAACTAGGTGTTCATGGATTTGTTCGAATCTTTATGGCAGATTCATGAAACACTCATTGTTTCATAAGTTGTTCCATTTACCAAACGGACCTTAATGTGAATGAGGACTCTTGGTAGGTTGAAACATATGTGAGAACCTCACACACTTGAGGAACGTTCAAGGGTGGCGCGAGTTCAATTCTTCAAAGGGCGTAGCAGAGCCGATTGGGTTTTCGGACCGTGGACCATTTGGATAGTCTATTTTGTTTTGGAACCATTTTAATCCTTATATATGTATATATATATATATATATATATATATATATATATATATATAAGAGATTGAAACTCTTAGAAGTTGAAACCGAAGATTTGAGAGGGGGAGATACAGAGAGAAACTCCCCCAAAAAGGCCTGCTTGAGAATATGCCTCCATCCTTTATTAATATATCAACAGAAACATAAAACATTGGAACGCTATATACCAAAACAAAGAAAAAATGAGAGGGAGATCATCTTGTCAACGGATTAGAGAGAGAGAGAGAGAAACCAACGTGCCCACCCTAAAGTAGGGATGTCCATATATCTTATTTGAATCGGATATCCGACCAATCCGATCCCAAAAAATCGGATATGGAAAAAAAAATTAACAACTGATTAAGAAATCGGATCAGATTCGGATTTAGTAAATGGCATCCGATCGGATTCGGATTCAGATATACATAAATATCCAATCAGATGTGGATACACAGATTCGGATCGAATTCATTTTTAGACAAATATCATGTATCTGATGCTATTAAATTTTGAAAAGTAATCCGGTTCAAAATTTGGATTCGGATTCGGATATAATTATAAAAATCGGATCAGATTGTAAAATTGAATTTTTGATTCAGATTCACTTAGATTTTTCTTTATTCAAATCCAAATTCGAATAAAAAAGATGTGAATATCTGAAAAAAAACGGATATGATTAAGGATATATCGAATCTGAATTCGATCTGTTGACAACACTTGTAAGAATTAAACTAATCGCAGATCTTTTACATGCCCATCAACTCGACCAGTTATGCTAAGTTCCTTGTGACAAAAAGATGAGGAAATGAGAATGAGGTAGATATCCCAGCCTACATACAACCATGCATCGAACAAAGCTGAGGGGACTCTATCTCAGAGTCAAAAACTGAGATCATGTGGCCATACTTGCATGTTTCAAAACTCATGGAGGTACTTGCCCATTGACTAGGGGTAGAGACAGGGGGAGCTGGCAGGGGCCTTCGCCCCACCTAAAATAATAATAATAATAATCTATATGTAAATTTTAAAAAAATTATTGTCTTATATAAAAAATTTTAAAAATGATATTTCGACCGTTGTCAAAATTTTGAAACTATAATTTAATCCCCATCATGAAAATTTTCTCGCTCCGCCCCTACCGTTGACTAACATTTGTTGTAAGACAAATCTAAACTTCAATTGTGGTTGAGGGTAGAAAGAGAAAGATCCGATGCTACTTGTTAGTCAGCTCTAGCCTCAAGTGGCAGAGGCACGATCGGGATGGTGTGTGCACTTGCCCACATTTGCTCCGTGCAAATAGCCATATTTATATATCAATACGTGAATAATTTTTACTTATTTATATAAGGGTGTCACTTCAAGTTTCAAATTTGCATTATTAATGCTTCTTAGTTAGAAATTTTGGTTCCACTCTCAAGAAAGCTAGTTTTAATGACCCCCAGATCCGAAAACCTCGAATCTTAGACCCGAGTCATCCAACAGATTAACCTTTCGAAATCCAAATATCTAAGGAACTTGGCAGTTCAATTTGCTTCAGATCAAGAATTTTTACCACCATTAACAACATGTATGAAAGGTTACCAAGGTCTGGTGCCTTCGCTTCACACTCTATAGGACAATTGGTAAAACGTGACCCTAACATAATTTACCAGTCATCGGATCCAGCGCCGCATCTGAAATATGAGACTGAAGAATATAAGCAACACAGTGTAATATCAGTCATTTAATTAATATAATTTAAGTGACTCACAAGTGGCGTTGCATAAAATAAAGTTGAGTAACAACTAATGTCCTAAAATGTATTGCAAGCTTCATGTTTAGTTGATAAAATCTTGTAACTCATTTGGTAGAAAGTATGTGATTTTTTAGTAATAAAAAATGTTATCTAGGGGTTCATAATACTCCACGAACTCGGTGATTAGGAATCAGGTCTTTTTTTTTTTCATAAAACCTTTTCAAACAAAAGTAAAGCTATAAATAAGGAACATATTTTCAGTATTTTGAACAATTCAAAATGTACTGAGCTGTTGCTTTTTGACATGTTCAGATTCACTAAAGCCCTGAAAATTGAAAGAAAAAAATATTTTTTTGCACAAACCTGGTTAGCCAATGCCCTAAATGCCGGATTGGCCGTATCGGTTTTCCGATACGGTATATGGTTATAAGGGCCAAGGCGTCTCGGTCCGTGTTCGTGACTTTCAATTAGTTTCAATTAATCTAAGATTTTTTAATTTTCGCCCTGGGGATCGTAAAATATTCCCAAACTGACCTAATTTTGGCGGGAAACCTTTCGAGGCCCTTAAAATGAAGAGAGAGAGTGAAAAGATTAGGGCAAAATTTCCATCAGCAGCAATGGCGGACGAAGGAGAAGACGCTACAGGAGCGCAAGAAGAAGAAGAAATAGGAGAAGGTGAGGTCGGAAAAGAAGCCAGCGGAGCGCAAGAGGAAGAAGAAAGGGAAGGAAGAGAAGAAGAAGAAGAAATAGGAGAAGGTGAGGTCGGAAAAGAAGCCAGCGGAGCGCAAGAGGAAGAAGAAAGGGAAGGAAGAGAAGAAGAAGAAGAAGCTCAAGGAAAGCATGAAGAAGAAGGAAGAGGCGGAGGAAGGGAGGAGGAAGAAGAGGAGGGGGAAGAAGCGGGAGATCTGATCGACATCTTCCCTCGCGCGCGCGTGAGGAAGATCATGCGGATAGATCCCGACATCAACAAGATGACATCCGAGGCCCTGACGCTCGTCTCCCGCTCGACTGTTCTCTTCCTGCGCCACCTCGCCGAGGCCTCCGCCGCCGTGACCCTTCGCCGGAAGAAGAGGATCGTGAGACTCGAACACATCAGGGATGCGGTCCGGAGTCACCACCCCACGAGCGACTTCCTCCTTGATTGCCTCCCCCCGCCGGCCGTCGAGACGGCGACGGATAGGCCGAAGGAACGCCCCCGTGTTGAGAAGCCTGCTCCCCCCGGCAATCGGCGGATCGACGACTTCTTCCGGCGCGGTTAGGGTTTCCCGGTGGGCTACTGTCTTTGTTCCGGAACTGCCCTCCCTTTGCTGGTCTCTTGGTGGCTTTAGATCACCAATCCGCCTGCCCTTTTATAACATTGTGAAGGCTACTCTAGTCATTTGGTTTTAGGGGATGTATCTAAACACCTGAAAGTCCCGTTTGTATTGCAACCTCCTCCTTTTATACAAATAACAAATATGATATAATGATTCTTTTAGGTTTCGAATATGGACGTGATTCGGATTTGGGTTGGAGATCTCATTGAATTGGACCAGATATATCCTTCTCAGAATATATGCGATCGAAATGTAATGGATTGGTCATTTCTTTAGTTGAATCCAAATTCAACACATTTGCAAGTTCTACGCTTTTGGCTGATTTTATAAATGAGATGTGCATTTTGGTTAAGAATAAGCTTCCAATATGAAAACACTTCAGTAGCTTGCCCTTTGGAGGGGGGCACCAATGAAGTGGTTGAGGGAACTCCTGAGACCTCCCAGCCGGTGCCATTTCCGTTGTGCTCGCCAACTGCTTTGGCATGAACACACACACACACACACACACATATATATATATATATATATATATAGGTCGCTGAAACTAGCCTTCATTAATTTCCTAAGTATTAATGTGAAGAACACTTGAAAGAATAGATGGTGAGTCTATGAAGGGAGTTCATCTTGATCTTTTGAAAGACACCCATGAAAGATCTTCATCTTCTGTAAGAGAAATTTTGGTACATTGAACCTAGACGCTTTCGTTTGATGTGATGAGGAATATCTAAGGTTAGTAGTGGGAATTCTTTTGTGTATATTTTTTTTCTCATGAGATTGAGGATCTTTTTTGTGATTCCTGAGACCGAGGCCTCGACCCCAGCTTGTGAGTGGGGATGTAAAGGGTTCTTCATCTGGGTTCGATCCAATCTTTACAGAATCTAGTTTTTTTGGGATTCTAGGTATGTGAACTCGTATCAAGACTTTTTAAATTCTAATTCGGGTCTGACTAGCTCAAGATCTGATATTTAGAGGTATAATCGGGTCAAATCCAAATCCAAATTGTCTCACAGTCCGAATTCTACTTGGATGATGTACCAAGAAAAAGAATTAGGATTTAGAAGTTTTGGTGTTTAGGATATCAAAGGTCAATAATTTGTGACAGATATCATGTTTTGCCAACAATGTAAAGTAGGAAGATCTATGTGATTTTTCACTTTTTTTAAGAAAATTTCTTGTGAAAAGAAATGTTTGTATTCTCAGATATATTCATCCACTTTAATATATATTCTTTTTGATGCAGATTCCAAAATAAACATCCACTTTATTGTTTTACGGGGCATAGCATCGGTAATAGGGCTGATGCCAGTGGCACGATGCTTGATGATGCTAGATGATGCTAGATGTTGCTAGATCGCTAAAAATTTAAAAACTCATTAATAAAACATTAGAAGTACAATGAACCATTGCTACACCATAAATTGTTGATAATATTCAAATAACAATTGTTTTTCAACAACGGACTTTTAATTTTTAATTATCCAGTAACATTTGATGCCCCGCGGATTTGAACTCCCCTATGCCCAGGGTTAGAGACAGGTGGAGTTTCTGTGGGCGTCTGCCTCACAGAGCCCATTCTATGAAACCTTAATTCAAAGTTCAAATTTGGCCGAACTTGAGTCCAGTTATATGAGATAGCCCCATGAGATCTAAGTCACTGTCCTATGGTCATTTGAAGAATTGTTAATCATATATATTTAGTATTATGTAGAAAAAAAAATCTGATTCTACCCCTGAGTTGACAAAATATTTTGCATATATTATGCATATAAAGACAACACTTTTGCTCTTCTTCTCCATCTTTTCCATAATTTTTTTGTTTTCCAACTATACATGAATGTGTGTGTGGGTGTGCATTTACATGAGAAAGGGAAAAGCTTGGATTGTCTAATTTTGAAAATCTTAAAATAAACCTCAAGAAAAAAACACATGGTTAGAGAGAGAGAGAGAGAGAGAGAGAAAGAGAGGAAAAAAGATGTGACGGCGCGGGTCAGAAAAGCATATGAAATCCGGAAAAGATGGATTTAATGGAATTTGTGGCCACAGGATCCATGTGTGTTTCTGATTCCTTCCCTCCCAACAGTCCGTCCAAGTTCAATGTACGCACTTCAAAAATGAAAGCCACAAAAACCATATATATATATATAGGGAGAGAGACAGTCACTCTAAACCTTGGTGACATCAAGGGACATAAATGAAAGGCCATCCATTTTTTTTATCAGATGGCCCTTGGTTGATCTTAGTGTTACCAAAGCTTATAGTATATATATATATATATATATATATATAAGGGAAAAGATTGTCCAATCACACTACCTATACAAATAGAAACATACATACAAAATCCCATTTTTCTCTCTTCAAGTGATGGGTAATGCAACCGGTTAGACTCTGTAACATGTATTAATCACTATCCTGATGGTATTGAAGAGCGTTGATTTGGGTTGAGGGTTGTTGCTAATGTAGCATGTTCTTAAACACTTTAGCTCTGGTTTGTTCATTCCAGACCATTAGGTTAGGGACTGAAACCATACCCTCTTTATTGATTGCTAAAATAAATTTTCATACAATATAACCGTATGGATATGACTTTAAACAGGTTTGATGAGAAACATGTGCTTTTTTTTTTTTTGTGTAGTAATGTTTTTAGAGTAACAAAAAAAAATGAACAGGTCGTGTAATATCAAAATTTCAATGGAAGAAAAATCGATATTTTTCGCAGACCTGAATTGAGACATGTGTTATGTTAAATTAATATCTATCAGCATAGTAGAATTCATATATGCAAAACTATATGCTACTAGAAGTCTAATCTAAATCTGAGATGCAGAACTATATGCGAATGGCAATGTGCATAATTATTATTATGTACATCGAATTCTTTTGAGGCCTTGCCTGAATATACATAATTTTCTGTTATGCAGCTTCTGTGACAAGATTATTATTATGTTCTTAAATTCAATTATTTTGTGACTTTGTCACATAAACCTGATTAATGAAATTAGATTCAGCTTCCACAATTAAACAAATCCAAATTAGGTAATGTCTTGCTCTTAGCTTCCAAGAATAACCAAACTATGATTCAATTTGTTTTAGATAGACTAGTACCCATCTGCATAAGGGAGCATTCAATTTGTTCATTTTCATTTTTCATTTCAGGTGAGGAAAATTTGACCAACATGGGCCAATCCTCACATGAAACCATCTCTACATACCCACACAAAAGTATTTGGATCGTAAAATTGGATTTCAGATTTGGATATGAACATAAAAAATGGATTCAGATCATAAAATCAGATTTCGGATTTAGATTTGGATATGACTTTTCTTTGTTCATATTGAAACCCAAAATAAAAATATCTAAAAAGTGGATATAGTTAAGATTATATGTGATTTGAATCCACATCCCTACTTGGAGGTGTACAACTTATGGAAGTAACCATGGTTAAACAACCCAAAGCAGCATAGATTAACAGTAACCAGAAAGGAGTAATCACTTAAAAGTTTTAGGATTGATATAGAAAAATTGCATTGTAGGGTTCGCCCTTTGGACCTAATTCAGTGATAAGCGTCAATGTTTTGAACTTCTTGGTACTGCCAAAAAGGAGCTCACCTGTTCTCTACTTCTCTTACAATGAACTGCACTCAGTAAGATTGAACCACTTCCTTCTTTTCATAAAATAAGTGCTTTTTAGATTCAAACAGCATATGAAGAACTGCAACTCATTTCCAAAAATGATGAACTTTAACCTGAAGCTTCTAGTTGGTGGTTAGTAAATGTATGGCCTGTATCTGGATATTCAAAGCATGAGACCTATTTTTGAAATTAGGGCTACAATATTGGTCTTCAAGTGGAATTTTTCCATTATGTTAGTCCATCATAATATTCTGGTCTGGTGCATGCAATTGTTGCTGTTGTTCTCCATAGATCCCCACCTTTCAGCTTGGCGGCGCATTTGGAAAGTGCACAACAACAGGGTCTTCAAGAGCACCTTCTCTTCGCCAGATTCGATGGCTCGTCTTGTGCAGGAGGATGTCCATTTTGTCATTCGGTTGAGGCACCGCTGTCCGTTTGCGGCTGAGTAACTGTGCCGCTCCACTGTGTGTGTGTGTGTGTCAGTGCCTTTGCTTGGGGAATCATGGTGGTTTTCCATTTCAAAGAAGAAGATGAAAAATTGTACTCTTAGTTCTTGCACCACTTTTTGGCCCCTTACCAGGGTCATTGTATCCATGAAAGAGATGACACAAGCAACACAAATCTTGCTACCACACCACACACGATTCCTCTTGTCTACATTGTCATATGCAAAAATTACCTTGTGCAGTCCATTTCCTCACAATAATACACAAGACTTTTCGGCAACATTCAGTAACCTCCCATGTGCTTCTTCTCTTTGTTGATTTCCTTCTTCTTACACTGTTAAAGAATGGCATCACTGAATCATTGACCCCAACAAGGAGAACCAAAAAGTGAGCTTCTGGTCCCATATAATCATAGATGCAGAGGAAAAAATTTGTCAATCGGCGCTAAGATAGGCATAATTTATGTTATGACCCGTAACAGGAGCAGAAAATGACCAGAATGTCCCCACTAGGAAGATCACAAACAGGGTCGGCCTTCCAGGGGGTGGTCTCGGGAGCCTGTGCTATACCCTGGTAGAAGAGGGGCATTTTTGTCTTTCTAAATAGTTAATTTTGTGTTTTTTACTTTTGGAGGAGTCTCTTGTTTATCACCAAGGGTAAATTGATTAGGAGCCTATCATAGCCGCATGGATTTTAAGCCTTAATAACTTCTTCAGAAATTTGAAATAACCTGCTTGTAGAAAACAACCTGTAACATGCCTTATTGACCCCCTTTCCTACAACTCTTATATAATCTTTTATTTTTTTAAACCTTAACTAAAAATTTCAGCTTTTAATGCAAAAAAAGGAGAAATCTGACCCTCATTCAAGTTCCTTTGACTCTCTCTCTTCCCCCCTACAACAACTTCGAAAGGTAAGTACATAATCTAGTGTAAAAAATCGAAGTTGTTACATGAAATTATTCTTTCAACTTTGGAAAACACTTCTCTTCTAAGGAGTGCTTGACAATTGAGCTTCAGAGGTTTTAAGAAGCTTGCGTGGAGGAACAAGTAGTTCCTAAGGCCCTATGAATAATCCAGATCGTTGTAACTAGTTTACTATTATAATATTATATAATTCAAGCATTCCCTATCAATCTTCAGAACAATAGCACATTGGGGCTGCTTAAAACCAGTTAAACGATCATGATGAAATTCATTGCCAGTGACAATGCAATGACATCAGAGGCTAAATGAAGATACGAATGATACCTATGACCTGAATATTTCCTCTAGAACACTGGCATCATTTAACAATTTAGAGTAATTACCATACTAGAGATTAGGTAACAACTGGAGCCATTATTTACAGGAGACAGGCCCGGAGATGGCACTTACCTACCTGGTACGGCTAAGCACCGATGCATGAAAGAGCCAAACTCCAGAGCATTTTACCAGTTTCAATCACTAGTCTGCCAATGCTGAGCTCGCTTGGACTTTTGATTTCATGCACACACACACACACACATATATATATACATATATCAACAAAGCCCATATATGCAAGTGAAGATCAGTAAGTCAAGGAGCAATTCTTTATGCTTGCGTTGTCTGAGCTTCTTGCCAAGAGGCTGTTGCTCGCTCCTAGCTTCAGCTATCTGATAACATCCAATAATAAACTTAAATATTGCATACATTCTGTAGTTTCCCTTGTCCGACTCCTGAATCAGCTTGCTACAGATACCATGAAGTACCAACAACCAAAAGATTTTTACAAACAAAGAAATCTAAAATCGCATGTCCAAGACACCCCATGTTCTGTACTTTGGTATTAACTTCTTCAATCAGAGAAAACTGCAAATTACCAGAGGTCCACCCTCAATCGTAAGTGAAACTAGGTCAAAAGCTATGGTCAGAGTTCTAAACGCTCTCCACAGTTTCTCTTTCATTTCTCCACCCAGAAGCAATTCTTAAAGAAAAATAGCAAGAAACATATGTTACATGATAAATTTATGATATAATACTTATCATCTATCCGCACTAACAACTTATCATAAAACACACAATTATCATGTTCCTGATGTTACTCAAATCACTTCAAAGATGTTTTGCTGCTTCTCCTACTAGATAGAATTAGTACTCCTCACCTAATGACCTGAAAGGGGATGAAGAAAACTTACCAAACAGGTATATGGTCTAATTGGGTCTTTAGATTTTCCATATTTATTGTGCTTGATAGCGTATTGCTAGAATGATTTCCTTGGTTGCTAAGGCGGTGGAATGTCTTCAAGGATCAGCTACTAGACGCTTGAAAGAGCAAGTATAAGCAATTTCCACTTGTTAACAGCTATTGATAACAATGCTGCACCCGAACTAATTCCAAAGTTCCAAATTTTTTATCATTTCGAAATTGCATATACTAACTTCAAGCTATCCAGGTTTCTAAGGAAAGACAAACTATTATGATAAGCAACGTTAGACTATCTAATATACATATTTAAACATCGCATGAAAAAGGAGAAACTAAGCATTTTACACAACAGAAGTGCACAAAAAGGAGCACCAGATCAACATATCGTCACTGGCACTCTGTTATTTAGGGGTCTTTATTGTCACTTTTTTGGAGCAAATCTGCATCAAGAAAACTAAGAAAGGCAACATGTTTTCACCGGAACGTTTTTATCATTACCCTAGCATTAGGCAAAAGCGATAAATATACACATTCCTCTCCGGCTTTGTCAAAGTTCCTCCAGGAAAACTACAGGTCATTGCCAAAATCTCTGAATTCAACAAGAAAACAGGAAAGGAGAGAACATGAAACCACGACCTCTCATCATTCGTTCAACTGCTCAAGCTCAGCCTTCAGCTGTTCCATCTTCAGACCCATAGACCGGTTCAGCGCCCGCCTCTCGTGCTCCGGCAACCGCGCCGATAAATCTTCGAACATGTCGATGACGACCTTCACCGCTTCTCTCGCTGTGTCCGCCTCTTGGTTGAAATAGACCGTGTCTTTCGCTTCGAGGGCAAGGTCGATCTCTTCCCTCGCTTCCACAAACTTGAGATTGATCTCGTCCACTTCCTTTTCGTAATCTACGCGATCAGTTTCATTGGAGAATCGCCTAAGTCCACCATATTTCTTCAAAATGGAAGTATGGGTACTATTAAAAACGCGAGTTCGGGGGCTGTAATCGCTGAGAAATGAAATGGGTGTCCTCGAAGATGGGGTTTCTGGAGATAAAAGTTGAGGAGAAGGGTAGTGGTTGGCTAGAAATCTAGGGATTGATCGATGGTGGCATGCAGAGAACTTTCTTCTCAGCGGAATTCGCGAAAGGAGAGTCATCTTTCTTGCAGACGGAGAGAGAAGGGTGGGAGGGGAAAGAGAGAGGAAGGCAGACGGACTTGCTTTATACTTCTAACGGCGAAGAGCTCTCCAGGAAATATTGATATCCAGGAGACTGCCTCGACAGAACATAATTTTCACATTAACACTTACCAGGAATTCTGCATAGTTATGTAGAATACAACAACAGCATTGCTCCAGTTAAAAAGAGAGGCCGTGATCTTAGCACTTGAGGATGTGCCAAAAAGGGACACCAAGGTTTTTTAAACAAGAGGACTTCGAGCACCGTCGATGGCTTGGAATAACTTTTCATGAGAAAATTTAGTTCAATGTCAAAACGGGGTGGAAAAGTTATTTCATGTTTAAAATTCTGGTGTATTTGATGTCCAGAAATAATAGCTTTAGAAAAAGTTATTTGCTGTTCGATGCAACAATAAAAAAAAAGTAATAGAATCAATTTTAATACAATTTGATGGGCTGGTGGCAACACATGCCAAAACATGTATTTCTGGACTGTGTTTCGAATAGATTTAATAAAAAAAAACATGATTTTTTCAACGTGGTGTCGTGTGAACTGTTCACGTTGATTGCAGAGTAAGAAACAAATCTAATTTGCCCACCAAAATCAACTACTTACGTAGTGCATCTGGAAAGCTATTTTTTTTCTTCGCAAAATCAGGTGAGGTGATCCTTTTTTGTTGAGAAAGAGTAAAAAAATTCTATGATGCAGATATGTATGAACAATTAAAACGCTAGAAGGGAAGACATAACTACCCAAAAATGTTAGTCAAGCAACAAACTGATCGGTTTCACAAAGACATAAAATTTCGAAATGTGCAGATTTTGCAGAACTGGCCAATGAGATGAACGAAAACCAAGAACCGTCGTAGGGCCGCAGCCCCCTGTAACATACTCCTTAATCATCGTTTCCTGTATCTTCATTTGGAACTGACCTCAACAAGCGATCTGTTGCTAAGAAATGAGTCGAGCAGCTCCAACAGATCAAATTCCTGCAAAAAAGAAAGCTTCTGCTGAACAGGGAAATAACTGCTGCAGCACTAACGCACCTTCATGCCAAAACCTTCATACAATGCAAATTGGTCGCCTCCCAAACTCTGTCCTCTCACCTGAAACATGTTTGGAACATAGTGTTTATGTATAATAAAGAAAGAGATGCAGATGGAGGGAAGTTTGGAGAAGCAAAGAGGGCAGTTTTGAACAGTAACTACAGGACAAGAGATGAAGGGGAGCTTTGTAGAAATCATGGCTGCTCTGAGATTTCGGGTGTGTTGGAGGCTAAGTCCACCATATGACTGAAAGGTCAAAGTTTTTCATCTTTTCTCTAATTCCTCTCAAGGTGTAGGGCTGCTTTTCTGGTGTTCTACAGTGATGCTCCAGGCCCCCAGCTATGGGTTCTTGAGATTTAAAAAAATAAAATTTTGCTGGTTAATATTTTTTGAAAACTTTAATTTGACCCTTTGAAAAAAAATTGAAAATTTATAATAAGCTCCCCAAGAAAACAATTCTGGCTCTGCCTTTGACTAACAAGGGTTGCACATGTGGAATCATCCATCATTTTTATAGAAGCAATTTAACATCTCGAAGTGAATTTTAGTTTGTGATAGTTAGATCCTGCATAAAAAGGGGCAAGCTACCGTTGAAGCCAGGAATTTTTGTTGAGAAGCACCATTTCAAAAAAATTTCATTCCTTAAAGAAGCACTAGTATATATAAATAAACAAATATTTAACAGAACCTACATAAAAATAACAAAAAGCTGCTTACAACAGTCAATATGTGGCTATCCTACTGGTGGGAGCCAGTCAGCTGCCAGTGGAGGCATAGTGAACAAAGAAGGAGCTGCCTTTAGCTTGGGGTGCATGAAATGTGCCCTTAAGAAAAGTGAATCAAGTAATGATACAACATATTTCAGCTTGTCTTATAGTTTACTTCTATTTATATCTACATAAGCTACAAAATAATAACTAATAAAGGAACATGACCTTATGAACTCTTAAAAATATTTCAAATCTTCAATACAAGATCCTTCTTTAAGTCTTTTTCCACACATGAAGAGCTAATTCATCTTTCACTAACTTGAGCTCAAGTGTATTAGGCTCATTGAATGAACATGGGAAGTTGGAACACCTTCTTTTGTCGTTTGGGGAAGACAAAGTAACATTCTTTAAGGGGTTGCTGCAGCGGATGAGGTGGGGGCTGCTAGGCAGCCAGTGTTTCAAATTCTCGAAGCATAAACTTTCTATGCTGTAAAAAAAGAGGTTATTGATTATGGCTTGTTTAGACCATAAGAAAGTTGCTGCACTAGACACTCATGTTAATTTGGAATTGATTTGTTGCAGTACAAACACTAGGATTCACTCTCTTTAGTTTTTAGAATATGTAAATTTTCTTATTTACTTGGTTCACATATATATATATATATATATATATATATATATATATATATATATATATATATATATATATATATATATATATATATATATATATATATATATATCTTCTTCGGTGTTCTGGTCATCATCTAAGAAACCAGCTTATGGAAGGTGTAGATCTAGTGTCTATGTGAAAGAGATTTATGAATTTACTCTCTATCATTATATATATAACATCGCCGGTTTTCTCTAATGTTTCCTTTTATCAAATTTAGTTCCAAGAACCTAAATTGACGATTTTTTTAAAGTGTGATTTTTATTAAGAAATTAAGGAAGCGATTCCCTTTCTAAAATCATAAACCAGAAATAAGTTTAAAAAAAGTTCCAAAACATATTTATACTGTAAACATAAACGCAAGTACAAAAGCCATAACCCGCTGTCGCTTTACGATAAAAACTGTATAGGCGCTAACTTTGAGCACGTCGGCATGAATTGGTCATTCGCCTGTGAGTTATGGGCGGACATGAACAAACCCCAGCATCCTTGAACGGCGAGACGGCGTGAGGTCTCTGCGCCTTCATCCTGCCTTTTGCTTTTGTTTTTGCTGTTTGTTTTTGTATTTAAGGGAAGTTTTTGTTTTTGCGGTTTGTTTTTGTATTTAGGGGAAGTGTTGTTCCCAAATTCTCTCTCTCTTACCCATGGACCATGGTGGTGGCTTCTTCCTCCAATTTCCTGTGACTGATTCTTCTTTGTGGCTTAAAACTTTAAACAGAGCAACTCTCAAACCGTCATGGGGTCGGAACACCACCTCGCCGAACCCAAGAGGATGGAGATGGATGAACACATACAAGGCATCCTGTGGACGGAAAAAGAAATTGCAGACAGAGTTGCAGAATTGGGTTCTGATATTTCCCAGGATTTTCAGGAGTACTCACCTCCACTAGTTATCATTGGGGTAAGTATGATTGTCTAAACCTTAGTTCATTGTTTTTCTAAACCTTAGTTTCTTGTTTCTATTTGGTTGGTTGTTCGTATTTTCCGGGTGCCATGTCTTCTTTCTTGACAGTCCCTCACACACCTATACGCACGCGCGCGCACATATATCCACTACGGAAACAGCTTCTTTTTTGGTGCTTGCTCAGATGATATAAAACTAAACCACAGATAGGAGTGTACTTCAAAGTTAAGACTCTTTTCTTTTATTTTCCTGTTTCGTTTTTTTTTTCCCTGGGTAGCAAATTGTGGTGGCAGTAAGACGTTGCTTATGCTGAATCTATTTGACCTATCATTGCACCAATGAACAATAATAGATGACAACAATTGGTCCTATGTCAACTGTTGCTGGAAAGGAAAAGTGGATTTCTTCAGGTGTTATGCAGAATTATGCTGTTGTGCGTGTCCAGATTCTCGTACTTAATTTGATAGTTTTACGTCGTTTTTTTGAAATATAATGCACTTTTACCCTGTGCTTATCCATCTGGAGAACTAATTTGTTACACTCTGGGGAAGTTTCAAGGTGTTCCTTGTGGGTCTGGGATGAGCGTGCTAGTCTGACTAACCAATTCATTTTGTTGGATCTCGTGTGACCTGAATTTTCTTCATCTTTTATCTAAATTTTCTTCATTCTGTTGTTTTCTAGTTATTTCTTTTTGGTTTATGGCATGAAAATCTCAAGTCTATGGGCCTGGTTCCATCAAATAACTGGCTACTTCCTTTTTTCCTCATTTTTTATTAAATATGCTTTCAGTTAATGACTTGACATGTTGTTGCATTTTTTTCGTGTTACATATTTTCTTTACATTGCTTAGTGTAGATCATTATGATATTTTCCCCAGCTATTAAGCATCTATAGATGTGCAGGTTGCAACAGGAGCATTTTTGTTTTTGGCCGACATAGTGCGAAAGATAACTTTGCCTGTTGTGGTTGATTTTATCAAGGTGTCGTCTTATGGCTCTGGGATGGAGTCAACTGGTTCCCCTCAAATCAGTAATGATGTCAAAATTGACATTAAGGATAAGCATGTTATAGTGGTAATACTTTTAATGCCTACTTGCAGCAATTTAGCTATTTCTATTTCTGTGAGATATTTCAGTTTGAGGATTTCTTTGGCCTCAAGTCTATTACCATTTTGTTTCCATTGTTTTGTTTTTTTCTCTTTTTTGCTAGTTTCATGTGTAAAAAAATCTCTTAAACAACAAAGTTGTATCATTTATGGCACTGTTCTGTTTTTCATATTCCAGTGTCATCCTGTTTGATGGGTTTCAGTCTATTGTAAGTTGTGCATGCCCTTGGCATATGCAAGTTCAGAGGCATACTGTTGAGTGTATTTCATGGAGTGGTTAATTAACTTACTGATATTAGTATTGTATTTTCAAAAGTGTGTCAAGGAGAAAATGGTCGTATGTTTTCCTTTCTACAAGACAAATGTTGACTGTCTCACTTAGGTGCTAAATATGGATTGCCTGTTCTTTACATGAAATGTGCAAAGCAGGAAACCATTTCACCGTCTTCTGTATTTACATATAGTCTGGAAGTTAGGAACTCATTTTAAAGTAGACACTGAATGTAGAAGCTGCATTTGAATGAGGGTCAAAGCCTGAGTAGTTAAATCTTTAGATTTTCTTTTTCTGATACTATGAACCTCATGTACATAATCACTAGATGTTTAGTGCAGTTGTGCCACTTTTCTTTATTATGATAGTCTGACCTAATTAATTGTGCAGCTATCTCCTTCCATGGTAGTTCTTGCTATTAATAGGTCGTGTTACATTGCTAATGGAGTTCATACTACTAAACACAAGCCCAAGGTTTAGTATTTCGTGAACGTACATGGTCATAGCTGATATCTGGAGAAGTAGTTGAAGGGAGCTTTTTTAAATTTAAATATGTTCTTTCATCATCTGTGGCTGTTCCTTTATTTTTGAGGCATTTATCTCATCATGCATCTAATGAAAATAAATCCCTAAACAATAGGGCGCTAACTTTCCTAATTTTCAAAAAAGAATTTAATCAAAAATAGCAGGGACAGATCTTAATTTATCTCACCACAACTAAACAGCAAAGAATCTACTTGGACTTAGGCTAAGATCAGTTGGTCGATTGATTTATTGGTGTCCTCAACTAGTCCTACTGAGAAACAAGTCAGGTTAACCAACTTGACTTTTTTTTTTTATGTGACAGTAATTGGGAAAAGTGATAGAAAATTACTAAAAATGATAAAGATCACCATCTTTAGAAAGTCCCATAAATCCTGATACCTGCGTAGAAAGCAAGAACTCGAAGGAACAACAGCTACATGTATGCTTTCACATGAAGATTCTTGCCCTTTGCACAAGACAGTTAAAAAGTGAAACTGATTGTTCTCTTTCACCCATTTTATAAGTTATAACAAACAGTGATTTGTAGAGTTAAACTGCTTTTGATTCAGAGTTGGCCAAGAGTCTGACTAACATATGAATTTGCATCCTTTAGTCATTATATTCCTCTTGTGATTTCAAAGTTCATCTGTACATAATAATGATAATATTAAGTTCTGCAATCTCTCTTTTCATCAGTTAGGATCTTAGTATGGTTTTTTCACATTTGGTGTTCCTAGTTATGTTATGTAACTGAAGAAAGGACTATTGCTCTTTCAGATTGAAGATATTGTTGACACTGGGCATACTTTATCATGTCTTATTTCACATTTGGAAGGGAAAGGTGCCTCTTCAGTCTCAGTCTGCACTTTGCTCGACAAGCCAGCAAGACGAACAATTGATTTGAAAATTAATCGAGGGAAATTTTATAGGGGGTTTGAGGTACGTTGGCTTTAACTAGTGAGACTCTTCTTCTGATATAATGTCTACATAGAGTTACTATCAGTTAGAAGGATCTGTTGTAGCATGATCTTCACATTTAAGTTCTTAATATTTTGTCATGACAGACGTGATTCTGAAAGTAACTCCTTGTGCACAATTATGTTCCCTTAATTTATTTGAAGTTGGTAGTTTCTCAAGTTGATTAACCAAATATTTTTAATGGACTTGTACATCTGCATGAAGAAACTGGTGCAAAATAGAGAATGATTGCAAAATATGTCCAAACTTCCTAATTTAATCATGAAGTGGAATTTGCCTTATGTCAAGATTCTTGAATCTGAAGATGTTGCCTAAGTCAAATTGTGTCATGCATACTAATGCATAACCTTAGCATGTTACAAAGTCATTCTCATAGACGGGAACGACATCTTGAATGTAAAGACTTATGAGGTGGGCATGCAATGTGTTCCAGGAGTAATGAGATGCAAGGCAACTTGCGTCTCATGCACCTACTATGAGCAAGATCATATATGAGCTGCTATTTTTCATGAGACTATCTTCGGTGCAACCAAGCCTGCCATATTCAGTAAGAAAGCCATGCTTTTTAGTGAGCTATTGGGATTTTAGCTTTAAATTACCATGTGAATCGTGTGTATCTAAGAGCAAATACATTTGACCATGCTACTGATTTCCGCAAACTACACCTTTTGCTTTTTCTTCTAATAGTCAATTTGTTAATAGACAAGCCTTTTCCTTTATCATCTGAGTGTTCTGTTTGTGTTCTTGATGTTTTAAAATATGAATGCCTTCATTAGTCTTTTCTTTTATCATCCGAGTGATCCCTTTCTGTTCTTGATGTTTTAAAATACGAATGCTTCATTTGCTGTTTATTGTCTTATTGAATGGTAGTATGTGTTCTCTGTCCTCTTCAGTGGCATGATTGAAGTCTTGTTTCTTACGTTACTTGTGCTCTGTTTTATTTTGCAGTGCCCTGATAATTTCGTTGTGGGTTATGGTATGGATTATGCGGAACTCTACAGGAATTTGCCTTATATCGGGATCTTAAAGCCTGAAATATATGAATGATGCCATTTGAAGCACCGGCAGTTTAACACTTTTGTTCTGATTAGCATAAAAAATATTTACATTCTATTATGTTGTATTGCCCAAATACATTCATTCTTAATCACTACCAGGCTAAGCCTTGGAAGTATTTTTTTTCTGATGGTTAGTGAAATTTCTTAAACTTAAAAGTTGATTCAAGTTTCGAATGCTTCAGCCTGGTTCCTTTTCCTTTATGGTAATCTGAAAGGGAGCAAAAATGGTTCTGTATGCTTCAGAGAAGGACTGAGCTCTCGACATTGCTTTTTCTTTATACAAACATAATTTTACTCATTAGATGCCTCTGTAAAAAACGTTGGGAGGTAATTTTGCTTTTGTGCTGTACAGAATGTTTTAAAGGTCGTAGTTCTTTTGGAAGTGGCAGCTGTGGTATAATCATAGTTGTTTTTTATGAAAGATGAAAAAGTTGTAGAATTTCTGACATTTGTCTACCATGTAATCTCCATTCCCATCATCATGGCTTGAGCTCGAGTTTGGCTCTGTAAAGGGACCTGGTGGCCTGCCCTTCAAGAGATTCAGAGATTTCGGTGGCCTGCCCTTCATCAGCTGATTCAGGGCGATTCCGGCAGCCACATGAAAATCAATCAAGTTGGGAAGGTCCATTTCCAAATTGACTTGTCAAGAAGGCTGGCAATAGTATAGCCGCGACCGACCAATTGACTGGTCTATTTTAGATTCGTTACGCAGATTAGAGCTAGTTCATAAAGGCTGAACGGAACCCTGGAGCAGCCGACCCCTTGCTTTGACTTCTTGGTATGGTTGAAGGTGCAATAAGTTAGATCAGTTGCAGCGTGAATATGTCTTGCTCTAATGTTGCAACTTCACTGATGCCTGCTCTAAATCTTTAGCATTGCATTGCAGTTGCACAGAGAAAGTAGACAAGCTGGATGTATTGTTGTGAGGCATGGAAAACGTCAAGCATCATATGAACTTCAGCCTTGCTAATGTTGCTTTCAGTGACAAACGGATTTCTCTAAGACTTAGGAGGCTTGGTCTCCGGTTCAAATTTCCTATGCTGCAAAAGAGGGGTTATTGATGCGTAAGTTGAAGCACAAAGAAGATTGGACCCCGAGGCACAGAAAGCATGCTTTGTATTCTACGGAAACAAGGGGTTGTGTGGGAGTTTCAGCTCTCTAGGTTGAAATATTTCTCCTATTTACACAGAAGATGATTTATCGATTGATTTGAGGAATATGAAACCAGGGAACACTGCCACTGAGATCCCCTCATCGCAGGTTTTGGGTAGAGGACAAGATGAACGTCAATACATTCAAGGAGCTCGAAGGTTATCAATGACAAACCCAGGATGGTCATCCAGGAGATAGATCTTAAAGAGATGAAGAGACCGTTTGCCTGGACAATGATCAGTTGTTTTGTATGTGGATTTGTGAAAGGCTAATTAAGTGTGGTTACATTATCTCAGGGTTGAGGGCTCTATGGAAGAAAATCAATACCCTATATTCTGATTTTGTGAGAAAAGGTTGAAGCCTTGTTCAAGTGGATTGCAGAGCAGAGTCGGAAATGATTCTGTGCAAAACAGATCTTGAAAGCTTATTACAAGTAAATGAATCTCAGGGCTAAAGTGTGTGTTTGAAGTTCCTAACCCAGATTACTAGAGGCGTTGTCTTGTTCGTAAGGTTGTCAAGTAGAACCTTCACCATACAATCCAAAATTGGAAACCAGTACTCATAATCTTTGATACCATGCTATGTAGCATGAAGGTTGAGTGGTGGCAGCAAGATTTCAAATAAAAATGCATATTGCCATGAGGCTACTGCTAGGTTCATTATGAGCTGGAGGTTAGAATGTGTCACTGGTAAACTTATGGATTTGAAAGTTGAATAAGTACTGGACTTGATGAAGCTTTGTGGCCGTGAAGTTAGCCGCGAAGTCATAGTATTATGGGTATAATTTCATGCAAATGATGATATGAGAATGCAGGCATTTAGGGATTTTGGTTGTGCAATGGGTCAAATTGACTTGCCCGTAGTGGTGATGGGAGATTTCTATGCTCTCAAGAAGGAAGAAGATACCACTGGAAGGCTTGTGAGAGCCTTAGTTAGTTCATTTCTAGCAATGGGTGATTAAAGATGAGAATAGGACTTGACTTAGTTTAATAATGGTATGAGGATTAAGAGCTTCAGATGCCAGCTGTATTGGGCATTGGTAAATCATCATGATGTTGGAGTTTTGGTTGCAGGTTCTCTGTTAATTTTTTTTTTTTTTAGATCTACATCTAATCATAATCCTTTGTCTAGTAGATACTTTTGTTTTCCCATTGATCAAGAATTTCAATTTTCAAGTTCTTCATGTGTTGGTCCCAGAGGCAGGGTTGTGAAGATTTCATCAAAGACTATGAGAGAGCTCATGCTGTTGGCTGAAAGGAACTTATACAGACGACACGTGAAAGTGGAACAGGTAAAAACAGCAATGTTTATATCCTTGTAAATAGTCTAGATTTTTTCATGACAACCCAATCCATTTCCACACCAGGCTCAGGCTTTTAGTTTGGCGGATTTTAACCCATCCCTTAGCAGTTTTTTTTTTTCAGTCTGAAAAAGGTTAGGAACAAGACAATTAATTACTTAACGACCCTTATATAAGTCTTTTAAGATTCCTCACAATTTTAGATAAATGACTAAATTTTTCAAAGTATGGTGTTACAACCCATCCCCCTTAAAGCACATGCGTCAATGTGTGTGGGACCATAGGTTCAAGTGTCGAACCCCTTATGATAAAACTACTGTAATAACGGGGCCCATTCCCACATCGGGCTCAGTTCTTTAGTCCAACTGATTCTAATATGTCCCCTATTAGTTTCAGTTTCAAGGCTGAGAACTAAGACAATCAATCACTTAACAGTTAACAATCACATTTATAAGTCCTCCAAAATTCGTCAAAATTTTAGATACAATACTAAACTTTTCAAAGTAGTTTTTTTGGATGCTTCAATAAAAAAATATAGTTAAAAGTGATTATTATTCCATTACACTAAATTTTGTGTGTTGTTTCAAAGACTATGGACTGGTAAAGACAAATAGAGGTATCCTCATTTAGTAAGTTGAGATTCTCTATGCTTTGCGCTCGAGGAAGGAAGTATGGGATTAAAGAACTCAAATTCCTTGATATGGCTTATATGATTCTTGGGCATAAGTTGGATTTGTTGAGAAGGAAATGTATGTATTGTTCAAGTATGGACAGCAAAGAGTAGACCTAATCAGTCATGGGCCTGCAAAACAACTTTGTAGGGATTGGAAAGAAGTAGGACATAATTTAGTCAAGCAGTTTGGGGATAGCAATGAGATCCAGATATGGACTGAATTTATTAATGGGACCATTGAATTATCATGCATGTCCTATCCGGAGAAGATTTTGGACGGATGGAGCAACCCGTCGAGTGGAGCATGAGTAAGTTCGTAAACGATCCCTTGGTCACGGCTGCAGAAAATGTTAATGGGAAAAAAATGACATATATGATCTCATCCAGCCCTAGGGAACTAGTATTTGGTTGAATGGCCCTTTTACCTTGCACACAAGACTGTTCTCACCTCAATCAAAATGACATAAGACTGTACAATGGGTCGAGCCAACTCAAGCTCAACACTAACTCACTCAGTTAAGATCGAGCTTGCTCAAGCTTATCTGAAAATTGGAGCTACATGAACTCAATTTGATTAAACTTGAGTAACATTGTTTAATCTATGTTTTTTTTTCGGTAATTTCCACACATAAAAACTAAGAAAAAGGGTTCTAGTTAACTAGGGGGACCTAGACTATCAAGCTGAACTCTAGTTAACCTTGCACGGCTCATCTCAAGCTCAAGCTGGGTAATATATGAGTCTAGTCATATCGAGCTCACTGAGCTCAACTCCGCTTGTGTACAACCCTACGTTGAAACAGCTTGTGAAAGATCGTAAATCATCTTCCCTTCCCTTTTCCCTTCAAATGCAGGTTTACAGGAAAAATATGGACCTTTAGAGGCAGTGACTTTCATAAGGGATTAACTTGCGATGGTGGTCTTACAAAAGCGGTGGGAGAGCGCAAAACATTTTTCTTTTAAGAGATTATGGATGGCCAATATGTGGAGGATGGTGCTCCCTACTGTGGGCAAAATATGGAGATTGAAGAACTCGGTTTACCATCAAGAGGCGAGTTCCTAAATTTGAGCTTCCTGTTTGTCATCCTCCGGGAAAAGTGAGAGTTGTATTAGTAAACCATGGAAAAGCCCACTTAACAGGAGATTTCTCTTTTGCGAAAGACTGGAATCTCCTTGACTCTCGGCCTCCGTTCAACAAGCTCGTTGCTTGGTTTTCTCTCTGCATTCTTTTGCATTTTGTACAAAAAATCTTTGTTTATTTGTCGAGGGCTTCTCCCCCAACAGAGTTACATCCGAACTGCTTAGTTGTTGACTGTATGTTTAACAAAGGGAAGCACAGTCAAAGGAGATCGGATTATGGAGCCAATAACTTCAGAAAGGCAACTGAAATTAGTACCCAAACCTGGCACCATCTCCATGAATATAAACCTTGCCTTGCCAATCAAGATCATTCTTTCGTCTTAGTTCTTGCTCTTATCAGTAGGGATGATGCATCTTTCCTCGCCTCAAAGTTTGCTTGCAGATGCATTGCGCCCTCTAAACCCTACAACCTGTAGTTTCGATGGTTTTGTGGCAGATTTCTTTGCCACCACACTCTTCCTCACTTTTGGGGATGCTTGCTTTGCGCCACTTGCCCAAAACTTTCTTGTTGACACACTTGATGTAGTATTTTTGGCTTTGGTTGCTACAGCCTTCTGATTCCCAGATTTGATGCCCTTCTTTGGACCCTTTGAGGACTTGGACGATGAAGCACTACCCTTGCCTTTCTGTTTCGTGGTCTCCGCATTTCTGGTCAATGTTGTCCTGCCTTTGTGATCATTCTGACGGTGAGTTGCGATCTCCCTTTTGATACTAACCACTGAAAGTGATTCCAAGCTCTCATTCTTCCTAATGGCATCCTCAATTCTGCTCGCTAAAATCAAATCCTTCTTTGCCACAAGGCTAGTGACTTTTCCTGAAGAAACAGAAAAGTAGAAATTTTACTTGGATGAAAACAGTGACATCAGTAATTGAAAATTAACAAATAGAACTCCCAATGACAGGTTATTCTGGACAAGGAATCATAGCACAACAAAACAATAGCATGGAAAGATCTAAAGACGTCCTAAATTGCGCATCAAACAAACAATTCTTGTCTTGTCTTCTAACACGCTAAACTGATGTCCCAACTCGGCCACAAGACTGAGATACCTAGCTAAGAACATGAGTTTCAAATCAGTACTGGACACATTGAAGATTTAGACCAGTTAACCTAAAGGAACATTCACCGATCCTTTTGTTGGTCTTCTCAATGAAACCAAGAAGACGAGACCAGTACAAAATTATTACGGTGCTTAAAAGAGAGAAGAAAAAGCTAGCACACAATGTACAAAAAAGGTTCCTAGAGGATCAGTTTTACATCATGGAATTTTGTCAAAAAATGCTGTCGCTGGTAGGAAAGTGCCTTTTCCCCACTAATAAAGCAACAGAATATAAGCAAGGGGAAAATGCTACGGTGACAGATGGGGGAACAATTCTCTTCACTCATAAAGTTTACCATAATTTCAGTTGCATTTCCCTCATCTATGAAAGCGGTTTCTCACTTCCCCATGTTGGCAGGTATAAGGTCCCCAATGAAGAGAAAACAGTCATTTTTTCTGCATTTTGCCTCTCCACCCTCAAAGGTGAAATAAAGAGGCGTTAAAGCATTTCCTACAAATATACTTGAAGCAAAAGGAAAGCATAAGAGTATCAAAAGAAAAGGAAGCAATTGAAAATGAACCTTTTGCTCCCATTCTAGCTGTTCTCCCAGTACGATGAAGGTAATCAATCTACAAAAAGGCAGATAGATAAACATACTATTTTAGAAATGAACAAAGGCACATACGCTGGAGCTACAATACAAACAGAGGAAACTTACGGAGTTTAAGGGGAAGTCAAACATGATAACATGATCAACATCCAGGTCAAGTCCTCGTGCTGCCAAATCAGTACAAACTAATGTGGGGCAGTCTCCATCATCACTCTTGAACTTTTTAAGATTTTCTACTCTGCAACAAAGGAGTTCAAGGAGTATGAATTAATCTGCATATCAGTAGAATGAACAAGAAGAATTCCCTCTACATAAAATAAGAAGCTGGTCAGACTAACATATCATACAACCAGACATTCAGATGAGAACCAAATGTCCAACTTGACTCTCCAATTCAAGAGATCTGGGGCAGTTTAGCTTATTATGAACTCCAACTACGAACCTACTTCATCATGTATCAGTCAACTCACGCTGGAAAATAAGTTTGGCACGTATTGTAAGATCTGATCACAGATGTGGATTCCAGAAAAATTTGCAGACCCCGGCCAGTTGACCAATCAATTGTTCAAATAAACCCGAGTTGGACCCAAATGGGTCCTCTAGACCATGGATCCAAATAAATCTTCTGTACCCTAAAATGATTTCCTAAGTTAAGAGCTCACGGTGTTTTTAACAAGGTCAGGATGTCAAAGATGAACTGTGCTACTTTTAGTTTCTTTATCATGCATTTTTTCTGGGACTTTTTTTTCCTGAATGAAGATTACTTGCCAAAGATTACTGGTACACAGGTCCACAACGCAGCAAGGTCAACCCTGGGTGTCAGCATGCCTTACCAGCCTTATGGACTTCAACAGTGTAAATGCCGCAGACACGACCGACTGATAAGGTTTGATGCTGGCACCTACTCCTCAATGTCTAACTCTGCCACTAAACATGCACGATATACCTTTCTCAGACCATTATTAATCAATATGGCCCACCATAATCAACTAAACCTGGTACATGAACCTGAAAGTCTAACTAGCTTACTAGCCACTTATGACATGCCTTTCTCAGGCAACTTTAATCATATGGGACATACCAATCCACATACAGATGAAGACACAAAAGCTAACCCCTTTCCAGGTCATGCCTCGCTCCCTCATAATATTGTCATCAGATTTGAAGGAGCTAAAAAAATAATCCCTATCGAAAGGTGACTGGAAAATAGTATACCTTTGTTCTGCCGGCACCTCTCCATGGTAGTTAACTGTATATATTTTATTTTCACTAAGAAAATGGTCCACAGCACGACTGGAGTTCAAGGTATTACAGAATACCATCACACGGTTTCCTTTTGCAAGACTCGGCTCAAGAACCTGTAATGAAGAAGAGCGCAGTCGATGAATATACACAAATTCTTGACCATAGTTTCGCAGACAAGTGGAGCAGATAAAATTTTTCTTAGGTTTTATTTTATGAAGCTAAACATATTTTTTGTACTAGAAATTAAATGTATTAATGCTTTTGTCTATACTTTGTATAAGAGTCTATCCAAATTGAAAGATTGCTTCACCTTTTCATTGTTGTCCAACTCAAAATTTTCAAGCATGTTACGATAGATGTATGAGTGATACAATCCCATCCAAAGGCAAGGAGAAAGGAAAAACCTGTAGCAATGCTTCTAGCTTGTTCTCTGCACCAGATAACTTGATGAAGTCATGCCTTGCAGATGCAATCTTCTTATGAAAGGACGAAGTGCGAAGATGAACAATTCCTTGAAATTCCTCATCTATCAGTTTCTGAACTGCCTGCAATTTTATATCAAGTTATTAACCATCTCTAAGGAGTACCTCAAAGCAATCAAAAAACTCAAAACTGAAGGAAAAAAAAGTCAAAAAACAAACAAAAGTGGAACTAAACATCCTCTCAAAGGTTACTCAAAGATAATCAGAAACTGAGGACAGCAAGAGTACAATAAATACTAGTGTTCTTCCTTCTAAAGAAAAAAGGCTGTCCACCGATTTACCAGGAGCTAAGCATAGCTTATTGCATTTAAGTCCTTTAAGATCGAAGCAAATGATGGAGTGGTACCATTAAAATGAAGATGCAACATGGGTTATGGATGGTTAATGAAATTTCAATATAATTATGTACTTGGCAAGCAATGAAACTAATTGAAGAGTAATAGATCCTAAACAAGTCCAGAAAGCCTTGTTGCATGTTCTCTGCTTGATTTGAATTTATATGGGGCCATGGCCATGGGCACTGCCTTGCCCTTTAAAAAAAAAAAATAGGAACATATACTTCCCCTATGAAATATATTGAATGCAATTTCTTCGATAGAAAAACATCATAAGCAGGTCAAACAGCTGCGTAATCTTTAACTAAGGAGTTTGTTTAAGCCCCAGTGGATTGGGACAAAAGACTGTGTTTATGCAATCCAAAAGTAGCCAACATACAACCTTTGTCAGGGTTGCAGTAACCAAAACTGTTTGGTATCCTGGGTCATTGGGCTTGGCTGCACGGTTCTTCAATGGGCTCAGAAACTTGCGAATATCAGGACCAAACCCGCGATCAAACATAGTGTCCGCCTCATCTAAAACCTGTCATAAATGCAAGAAAAAAAACAAAAATAATGCAAAAGCAGCTATGTGGTGCATAAACCCATCCAAGATAATAACTGTAACGCAATCATAAGAATTGAAGCCAAACCTTACCAAGTATCTAATATCACCGTACACCATATTGCCATTTTCTATATGCTGAAGAATCCTCCCTGGAGTCCCAACCACCATGTCAATTGGCTCACCCAAGGAATCCTCTTGTGGCCTTAACCTTCCACCACCACTTATCATGGTTGAACGAAACTTTGCATGATGACTGATGGATTTTGCCACGCGAAAAACCTAAATGTATATCAAATCACGATCACCTCTAAGAAGAAAAAGGAAGGCAGATAGATAGAGAAAACTATTTCAACCATGATACATGTACAAAGAAGAACCTGTTCAGAAAGCTCCCTAGTAGGACACATGACAACTGCTCGAGGACGCTTAGGCTTCATAAGCATACCAAAAGTAGCCTCATCTTGCCGCAACAACTGCAGAAGATATCAAACCCTTTCAAGAACTGATCCCAATTATAAATAACAAAACTGCGATTTAGATGTGAGGAGAATATCATCGATCAAATAAAAATGGAGCCTTACAAAAAAAATAGCAAAAACTTCAATAAACATAAGATACAAAAACCATTTTACTCCAAGAAGAAGTGGGCAATTTCCAGTTACACACATCTACATCGACATGCATGTAGACTTTGTCATTGAAAGCACCCCGAGGAGTTTAAACGATTACTAGAATTAGTCAATGGTTAAGAACAAATTTGTGACATCGAAGCTCTAGATGCATAAGGTTGGTCTTAACAGACATCTAGAAATGAGAATGGTGTGATACCTACTAAAGTAATGCATAATGAAATCAAATTGAGTGCCCCTCTTTCAAACCGGCCTCCCCCCCAGACCCTTCTCTCAGATGTAAAAGGATTGTCAGAGGTGAATAGCTCAAGTTTACAAATAAGATAGCAGCTCTCGCAATAACTCAAAAGAATGTTTGACATCTGTACCTGTCACAAATAAGCACACATACGATACGAAGACGTGTATATGTATTGAATTAGCTCTTACATAATCATTAGACACAAGATAATACTACGACTAATGTTACTAAAAGAAACAAAGACCAAATAAAATCACTTCCCTTGACTGCACTTCCAACATGACATGAAGCGCTAAAACTTCCTTCAACTCCTAATAACTTTGAACAGAAAAGGACATGTATTTTCTTACTATGAAGCCATAGTTAGCTCAGAGACTAAACAATAACAAGGTAACAAGGACCGGTACCCGCTTGAGAAGCACCATTACAAGAATTAAAGGGAGAAATGTATCCAAATTTTCCAATAAATTGGGTACCTGAACCAGAGGAAGCATATAAGCCAATGTCTTTCCGGAGCCAGTATGTGAGCCTAGAACCACACTCTTCCTATCCAGCACCGCAGGGACCCCAATGCACTGTATCTCAGTGGGAACCGAAATCCCCATCTCATTGACAGCACCCAACACCTCTTCGCTCAGACCCAACTCTGAAAATGAAGAAGCAGCTACAGCCCCACCACCATCCTTCCCTTTCTTGTGCTCTTCATTAACAATAGTGGAAGGTGATGATGGCCGACTAGGCTGCGTCTTTCCGGCGTCTTTGAGGTGCCTGATTCTCAGTTTCTCTAGAAGAAGAGCATGACGCTCGGATTCCAGATCTTTGTGTGTTAGTTCAGTGGTGGGAGCACTGGTGGTGGTGGTGGTGGTGGTGGTGGCGGTGCAAATAGGCCTAAACCCTAGAAAAACCTTAGTTTTTGAAGGGTGGTACCGCCGAACTGCGGACTGGAGAAGTGGGTAGGTGAGAAAATATCGAGAAGATGAGAGATTGATGAGAGCTCTGCCTGCATAACCCATGGCTGCTGCCCCTGCCAGGCTGCTTCGCTTTTGCTACGAGAATGGGCTCCTCAGGCCAACCTTCCCATAGGAGTTTCATGGCAGATGATAAGAAGGGCTTTTAACATATTTATTTTATTTTTTCTTTTTCATCCCCACGTAAGTAGATGAAACTCGGTTCTTTTCTTTCGTACCTTTGAAATACAAAGATTTTTCGATGGTCAAAATCTTTCAATAGGACAAAGATTTGCATGAATATTGTATCAGCCATTTGCCAGCATAATATAGAACCTCTGTGGGTTTTTATTTGTAAATTAATTTAAAATAAGAAATAGCAACACACTCCGACATGTGGGGACATATTCCAAATTAAAATGGAAGCTAACTATAGAATAAGTAAAATTCAAATAGTAATTCTATGCCCATTGAAGTGAAAGATTCCAAGAACTTCATGAAAGCAATTGAATTTAATGAAAAGCTGCATTTAGTTCAATTTTGCATGATGAAATGGCGATCATAAATGTCTTTCGAAGCCAATAACTTTAATTATCGTGAACTTCAAGTATATTTGAATAGGAAATAGGGGTTTTTGTTTCTGCGTAAATTCTAAACTTCAAGTTTGTATTTGTATTATTCAAAAAAAGGTAAACATTGGTGAAATTGACGAGGTAGAAAACAAAACTTGGACATCTTATATGTTTCAAGCAAGTTCTTCATTAATCTTGTTCTATCAGTATTTCACTGTGTGTGTGTGCATGTGCATGTGTCTTGGAGTGACCATTGACCAATTTGCCTGATTGTATGATTCAGTTTAAATCCAATGCAGTAGCTAATTATGTCTTGTATATGTTTATCCATATATGTTTATCCAGTTTGAAGTACCAAAATTAAGTTGGTATAAAACAATCTCCAATCATACGAAATCAAAATAGTTCAACCAAATGCATTAATAAGTTGTTCTTGAGCCCATATGAATTGTTGAATTTAAAATCAACCACAAGAGTATTAGTTGGCATGATCGTCCAAAAAAACTCATAAATAAAAGTGCATTTGTTAGTAAGGATAAAAGTGTTTGTGACATTGTTTCATTGATGTTTCTCTCATTTTTATCTTTGAATACTGACATTTGACAATTGGAACAATGCCTAAAGTGTTTCATAAATATGTCCCATAAATTAGAGCAGTTCATGTTTCATGAATATACCTTAATTTGTGAGACAAATTTATGAAACACTTAGACCGTGTTTCAAAACACCAGGACGCATGTCTGTGAAGCATATTTGCGGAGACATTTTCTAAAGTATGTGTGTGTGTAAACGATGCATTGTATTCAAAATCTCTCACAATAAAAGTAAGAAGGCCTACCCTCCAGCGGGCAGTTTGTCCATACATTGTATTTAAAGTATCATTTCAAACATCAATTCTCCATCTTTCTAGTTTACAAGTACATATCTAAAGCAAATATAATATATTATTGAAATGGTTAGTTGTGCCCCCACATAAAGAAAGAAATAAATAAAACATTTTGATCACTTATTAGCCAGCTAGTCATCATAGGACATAAGAATTAATGTCATTTCATGCAAATTACATCAACTTGACCACCTTTTGACTGGTAGTACCAATAAAATAAGTCAATTATACCAAATAAAATCATGTAAAATCAAAGGAATTTCATAACAATGACCAAATGAACAATATTCACTATGGCCACCAATCCAAACATTTACTTTATGGGCAGATAGTTGGTAGAGGTCAAATGGATTTGTATATGTTTGGCAAAAAATGGGGTGAATAAACAAAACTCTGACTGGAGTCACAAAATGTCATGAAGACGACAACACAATAAACTAGGCTTGCCCCATTATAGTATCTTCAACCTTCTACAGGCTTACCTTTGTCCTGCCCTCATTTAAATGACACCTAAAATTACCATGTAGTGGCCTACTTCCTCTCAATGTGACCTAGCTTTGTGGTTGTAATAAATTTATTTCCTTGAAAAAGTTACAAAAAGCTGGTTTTGAGAAACTTTAATGAGATTAAAATATTTTTGTTCTCAAAAGAAAACTTAGTTTTTGGAGTCCAAGATGGCCCAGCTCACTTCTCTCCTTTAGTACATCATAATATAAATAGTCATAACTAGCAAATATAGGCTGCCAACCCATGCTGGTCATTTTATGGCTGATTCTTTTCCATTTTATGTAAAAGTACAAACTTTGCCCATTTTAAGCCAAACAACATCTACAAAAGTAGATAACTTTGATGAATAGTAATAGTGAAGCTAGCATCTCCGGTGTGGCTGGCTGGAAAATGACTAAAAATACTTTATTTTTCTTATATTTATTTAATTATTAACCAATTAAGTGTTGCCCTGAGGGGAGTTGGTGCACTAGCTTAGATCAGTGTCCGAAAGACAGTTGAAATTTGATTAAGAATGAACATCCCCCTCTTTTATTCCAACCGATGGAACTAATATATTAATTGACATGTATCGAGAGCTCTGTACTAGACACGAATGCAGCCCTACAACCTGTATGTAAGTAAAAGAAGCAGGGTGCTAGAGAAGGGCTTCGGTTCTCGTTCAGGTGATGAGATACTCCTCCTGCTCAACCAAACTAATTTAATTAATTGACAATGAATTGCTGCAACTAAAAATGGCCATGGTGGGTTTGTAGGTATGCAGTTAGTCATGAACTCAAACCTTATTTATAACTTCATATTGCTTGATTGAGTGAAAGTTGTGAAATTTAATGTGCCTGTATCTGGAGAGAGTTTATAGCCGTTGTAGGTGGAGAAGAGGTGCATAATGTTGAGAAGAAAGGGTCTTGATTTAGTTCTTCTGTGCTGTTGTCACAAGGCATGGTAGTTACACTTTATTTCCAACGCCACTTTTAATTAATTAGTTCATTTATGCTTCATGTAAAGGTTATCTTCACTTCACTCAAGGCAACCAAATACTTGGTGAGGAAGTAAAAGTTTTTCTTCCACCACTTTGTAATTTTTTTAACCTCCAAATAAGGGATATAAACTATTCATAGGAGCGGGGAGGTTCCCTTATAAGATATATACTGTTCATATCATTCATTATTCAAATTCACGCAATCAAATCTAAATTTGGATCTCATCCTTTTAAATATGAATTCAGATTCACATAGCATAAGATCAAGGATTTATGTAGCTGGCCATACTTTTATTCGATCTCCATTGGGCTTCAAATTCAAATTAGTAGTCCGATTTGATTTTTTTTGTTGGGGACCAACTAAACATATTTTCAAATAGATCCATACTATCTATGTTCCTACTTGAATTCAGTTGAAAGAAAGTTCAATAAAATGAAAGAAACTTAAAAAGAATTCAAATTTCTAAATCAGAACTTGGAAACCTTTTCAAGCAATGAGGCTGCTAATTTTGGTGGTAACCATTTTGTTAGTATTTCATATATGTGTCTTAAAAATCGTGATAAATTCATTAAATGTTTTTAAAAGTGTTAGTGAATTTGTCTAATTTATCCATTTTGTTAGTGTTTCATATATCTATCTCAAAATCCTTGATAAATTCATTAAATACTTTCAAAAGTGTTGCATGAATTTGTTTAATTTTTGAATTGATAAATAAAACTAATAAAGTGTTCTTCTTATTAAATAGCAAGTCAAGATTGAATCTTGAAAGAAGATCCTTATCTTATCAGGGTTAAATAGATAAAACAAAACCCTAAATCAGGTCATCAATTTTTAAGATTTTTTTTTTCCTTTTTGCTTTTTTAACCGAGCCTTTTAACCGCAGCCCCCCTGAGTAAAAGAGAAGAGCGCGGAAATTAAGGGGAGGATCAAAGCAGGGGCTGCTTTTCTTCTTTACTTTTTAACCTTCGCGCTTCTCTCCTTCTCCCCCTCTTCTCTCTTCTCTCCTCTCTCTCTCTCTCTCTCTCTTTCGCTGGTGCAGCTTCCCTCTTTTCTTGCTGAATTTAGCGGCAACTTCCTAAAGTAAGTTCCGCGGGGGCAAGGAGGACGAGGACGCTCGTTTCTCTGAGAGGAGAGAGGAATGGCTGCCCCAGCGATGCCGGCGTCGCCGCAGCCTCCAGCGCCGACATCTCCGGCGGCGACGGCCATCGGAGCGCAGCAGGGCTTCGTCAACTCATCGCTGTACGTCGGCGACCTCGACCCGTCCGTCTCCGAAGCACAGCTCTTCGAGCTCTTTAGTCAGATCGCCCCCGTAGTCTCCGTCAGGGTGTGCCGGGACCAGATCAGGAGGGTCTCCCTCGGCTATGGCTACGTCAACTACGGCAGTCCCCAGGACGGTGAGTTATTTGTCTGTTTGCTTATTACGTTCCTCGATCGCTTTCTTGGTTAGGATTTTCGCTATCGGCGTCATTCGTCTAGGACTTTTGCTTTATATTTTCCGGCCTCTTATTGGGTTATTGAGTTGCTCTCTTGATTAGAGGGTCGTTGAAATTTCTGTTGACTTGTTGTGGCCGATAGTGGGTTTTTTGTCTCTCCTGAATTTACGCCTGTGATTATCTGGGGCACTTATAGCTATTTTGTTGCTTGTTACTTGACGTTTCTTTTCTAGTTTAATAGGCGATTAGTATTTTATTTCCCGATCATAAGTGGTTCTTCGTGTACGTGATTCGATTTGAGTGGTTGGTCTTAGTCCTTGCTGGCACTGTCATTGTCATCATTAATCCGGGATGGCTTGTCGTCATTAGTTCAATCGGTAAATGATTCACTAGGTTGTGGTGCAGTTTTTAATATTTGAATTGAAGTGCTTGACAAAAGGAAGAGAGAGACGAAGTTATTGCTGAGTCTGGGACTAGGTACTGTTGATTGGCTGTTTTAAACTTGCTCGTGGCTCAAAGGTATCACATTGAATTTAAGGGATTGTTTACGGTGCTTGGATTATGTAGGGTCTCTGCCTTGCTGTTCTAATCACACAGACTGGTTTGCATAACTGTAATGATCGTAGGGCAATGCATTTATCATAACAGATGAAATGCATCTCGCAAGGAGCACTGCCTACACTAGCTTGCCACTGTAAACTTGATAATGGTGTACCTCTGGGAGTTTGGGTGTTATAATCTGGTGCTTGAGGAGAACCTCATGTTTGTTTTACCCTCTGAAGTTATGAAGCAGCGCTCACATTCTCGAGACTCGGACTTATGCCACCTAAGACATGTTGCAGTTTAGCAGGTTGAATTAATAGATCAACTGATCAAGTTAGACCATAAAAACACAAACTAGATACATAAATAATAATTTATTTTCTGCAGAATTACTTAACAAAAAGCACACAATGATGGGGATAAAATGGTTTTTCATGGCCGATAGCTTTTTTGGCCAGTTGGTTTAAGTTCATAAAAATGAAAACATAAAGGTTTTTAAGAGGCACACTTAAAATATCTGTATTTGTCTTTGTTCACAATATCATGTCCTCATGCATAGGTAGGACAATGGTCCTGATCAGTAAGTCATTTGGGGTCTGATCCAAGTCGACTTGGAGTCTTTGACAAGTTGTGAGTGGACTTGCCTAGTGTGCTAACTGTGCATGATGTGAAATATTATTAGTGGTAAAGTGAGTTTACACAATTGAGTTATCAGAAGTCTTGGTAAGCTTTTGATAGTTCTTGAAAAGTTGAGTTATGACCAAGGTTATTGTCTTACTGGAAGCCCTATCGAAAGAGGGGAAACTTGCTTGGGATCTGGAGACTTATTGCTTTCAAGACCTGCAAGAAACTTACTTTTCCTTTGCTTCCCTTACAAATCTTTTATTTCTCACAGCTTTTCTTCTTCTGCTTCCCTTCTGGTTTCTGTTATGTTCTCTTCATGCTTCTTAAAGATTTTCTCCAGTGGTTCTTGTGTGTTTTCGTAGTTACTCTTGTACGGTCTTCTCTAGGTTAAATGTCTAGTCAACATGAATTAGACCTCGTTCCTATGTCAGGGCTGACCACTTCTTCTTTTATAATATGGTCCTTGGAAAGGTTGTCTTTGCCTTTTAAAAACTTGTTTTGGTACTGTTGAACATTGTTCCTTTAGTTCTATTTTTCATAACAGAATATATCAATGCTGTATTTTGTCCACTAACTACTTGTTGAAAATGGAAAAGGAAGAACAAGGAAACTGATTGTGCCTTCAGCCCTTCCTGGAAACATATACAAGTGGTTTTGGTCCCCATGCATGTTTGAGAAAGTGTAAACCAAGGAAGTGACTGGATGTAGACGTTCTTTCATTTTAAATTCATATGTCTTGCTTTCTACTGGTCGTTTTTGTTTGGGAGTTAGTTACATCTTTGGGCAAGTTCACTATTAGGTTTTAAATTATTGGCTTCTTTCATGCATCCTGACAATTAATTGTTAAGAGTCAGAGAACACTGTAGTTTATTATAGTTTATACGTGTGGAAGTGGCTCTACACCAGGGAACCTATTGGACATGCTTCTGACGTGTCCTGAGAGCAACTTGCATTTGCCAAGTGATTGTTAGTGGAATGTTGTACTTTGCATGCAACCTATGTCACATGGGTGTGGGTACAGTACGGGCTCGGGTATGGCGGTATGGGTTCGAACATGGCAATTTTGGCAACTTTACATTCAGAGATCTTAATTAATGTGTAATTGATATTTGATTTGTTCTGCTTACATCTCACAACTGTCTTTGTGTGGAATTGCAGCTAGTCGTGCTTTGGATGTGTTAAACTTCACCCCAGTGAATGGGAAAGCAATCAGGATCATGTTTTCACATCGAGATCCTAGTATTCGGAAGAGTGGACATGCAAATATATTTATAAAAAATCTTGACACCTCAATTGACAATAAGGCCTTACATGACACTTTTGCATCATTTGGTACCATTCTTTCTTGCAAGGTAGCTACAGATAGCAGTGGTCAGTCAAAGGGTTACGGATTTGTGCAGTTTGAAAGGGATGATGCAGCACAGAATGCCATTGCAAGGCTCAATGGGATGTTAATAAATGACAAACAAGTATATGTTGGACTTTTTGTTCGTCGTCAGGAAAGGGACCGTTCAAATAGTTCACCAAAATTTACTAATGTATATGTAAAGAACTTTTCTGAAGCAATAACAGATGAAGAGCTCAAGAATATTTTTGGAAATTATGGTCCTATTACTAGTGCTGTTATTATGCGGGATGTAAATGGAAAATCTCGAGGATTTGGCTTCATTAATTTTCAGAATCCTGATGATGCTGCCATTGCAGTTGAAAAACTAAATGGTTACACATACAATGATGATAAGGTCTGGTATGTTGGGAGGGCTCAGCGAAAAGCTGAAAGAGAGGCTGAGTTGAAAGCCAAGTTTGAGCAGGAAAGAAATGGACGCTTGGAGAAACTCCAGGGAACAAATTTATATTTGAAAAATTTGGATGATTCAATTGATGATGAAAAGCTTAAGGAGATATTTTCAGAATTTGGAACAACAACCTCCTGTAAAGTATGCATCTAATCTTATTGCATCAACCCTCTTTTTAAAAGATTATGAAAAGAGAGTTCAATACTGTGTCTTATTCTCCTCCTACAGGTTATGTGTGATTCTCAAGGGCAGAGTAAAGGATCAGGTTTTGTTGCATTTACTACACCTGAAGAAGCCACACGTGCAGTAAGTATTTCTTTAGTTTGCTTGTGTTGCTTACACTGTCGAAAGTTTTCTGAGTTTGTTTGCTTATTGTGGCTGTTTAGGTTGCTGAAATGAATGGGAAAATGATTGGAAAAAAGCCTTTATATGTTGCACCAGCGCAACGTAAGGAGGACAGAAGAGCGAGATTGCAGGTTAGCTGTGTTTCAAGTGCTCATACTTTTCTGAAAGCATTTCATGGATGTTTAAAGCATATTTATTTAAATATCTCTTGTCAGTCTTTTGGCATGTGAAATGATTGCTTCCACTTTGTAAGTGTACTTATTGTTCGAAGGCATGAGAATCTTGTAGCTTAGAAGCTTAATCTTTTCGTATTGTCTTTAAAAAATTTAGTATAAAGTATAAACATATTGCTATATCTATTCTGCTTCTGTGCCTCTGCATTGCAAACACAAGCATAAATATTCTAAAAGCATTGTGTATTTTCAAGTGATTATTCAGCCTGCAAACACATCTGGAACTGGGCTATATCATCGATCTTTACCCTATGTGCCAAAGCTCAAGGCAGTTCCCAAGCAAAATCTGTCTAATTGATTAGAGTTTGGGTCTCAATTTAAAATTGTTACACGATTGCCATGAAACTGTAGTTATAGTTTGAAAATCTACTCACTTCTAATGTGTTGCTGGTAAAAATCATACAACTGAGAAATTTAAAGCATCCCATGATAATTAGATGAAATATTTTTTGCTTTAAAATTTAAATTACAATCAAGTAATAACTGAACCAAATAAAATTCCGTGTGGTCACTAAGTTTAAGAATAGTATGGAATTAGTGTAAATATGTAGACCGTTGACCATGCTATTCAAGAACTTGTTTACTGGACTTATGTGACTATGCTATCCAACAGATGACCTGAGTTTATACGTGTATGTGTGATGGATGACTGGAGTATTGGCACATGTGCTTGATGTGACATGAGAGTTCTTGAGAAATAGAATGCAAATGACATGGCCAGACACACACACACATGTAAGAAAAGGTGTTGATGCTATACATGCACTGTAACTCTGTAAGTATATATATATATATATATATATATATATATATATATATATATATCATAAATCATTATAATTAAAAGCTTAATATCCGAATTAGAATGCGATACAATTGATCCTGAGTTTTTAAACAAATACAAGTGAGTGCTAATCAAGATAAAATAGGTAAGCAAAATCCATCGCTAAGCTGTTCAGTGTTCACTTTGTAACAAATGTGGGCTTGACCATGTCCGGGAAGTATGATAGAAATCTAGCACCAATGTCTGAAACCAGAAAGCAACACTCATGTAGGAGGAGAGAGAGAGAGAGAGAGAGAGAGAGAGAAAGAGAGAATGAAAACAAGAAGAAGTTGAGGAGAAGAAGCCGTGACCAAAATGGTTTGCACAGCCTCTATTTATAATCTCATTTCCAGAATTCTAAGAGTCTCCAAACGTAGAATCCTAGGAGATTTCACAAGCTA